>OU015768.1:15551696-15579599 GCA_907173295.1 Fagus sylvatica | reverse complement strand
TCATGCAATTATGAGCTACAGAGTGGAATGTATGAATTTGTCTGTATAATCCAATTTAGAACATTCTGAAAGTTTCCACCTTTAAACAAAGATATAATTTGATTAAAGTAAAGGAAAAATCTGTAACTTATATAGTTATTAAACTCTCAGAAGCTGAAGCTTGTCTTTAAGCCATAAGGTGCAAGAAATGGCTGAATTCTGCCTACTGCAACTTGCATAAAAATTTAGCAAGGGTATTTTTAAGAGATTTAACTAAGCAAACCGCCACCCCAAAAAAGAGAGAGAAATTGGAAGTAATTAACCATATTTTCTTTCTTCATTTGCTGCTCCTGTGGACTGTAGTAGTGCTTTTGAACTCCACTAACTTTCCTAAGTTGTCCTAGAACAAAGATAAAAGATTACAGACTTCTAAATGGACGTTGAAGGAGTTTGGTCACTTTGGTATTATTCTCCGTTGATCAAAAAGCCAAAAAAAAAAAACTAATTCTATTTAAATGTTGGAGATGGAGAATAAAGTAATTAACTGGTCAGACTTTTTTAGAAACACCAAGAATTCTGAAGAAGTAAGCTAGTATAATTCTTTGTTTCAAAGAGAGAAAGTGAGAAAAGAGTACGAACCCTAGTGTCATCAGTTTGGCTATCTGCTCGAGCGCCAAAGCTCATCACATTAAATAAACCAGAGCTCCTCCCCTTGTGATGTAAAATTCTACTTCTTTGTGCTTCAATGCCTTCCACACCTGACACTGCTGCTATCTTTATCCCTCTTTCTCTGCCAAAAACACCATTTAAACAAAAGATAGACAGCACCAAGAGCAGTTTGCCATCAAAGACAGGGCTCATGTTACTGTTTTATGTATGTGTCAGTAATGTTAATGCTGAGAGTAGTGAGTTTATGTTTAAGAATGATTAAAGGGTCTGTAACATTCAGCAAGATCAGTGCAGGGCTAGAGAGTAGAGTTGTTTAGAATATTTTTTGAAAGCAAGTGAAAAGGGCGGGCTTTAAGACTCACAGTAACTGCCGTTAACTCCCACCCCCACTGCATATTGGTAATTGTAAACCGTCTCATTCAAAATTCTTAGACATCACCCACGAATTCTTGAAATTGTGGGCTGTTTTTTCATCTTAGGTGGCGTCTCCTTATTGGGCTAATTTATTTATTTTTGATAACTCCTTATTGGCCTAATTTTGTAACTTAAAAATATGGTTTAAATATTGTTTTGTTCTTTAAGCTTTGGCCTTTATGTCAAATTTGGTCTCTAACCTTTCAACTGTGTAAAATTGGTTCTCAACCTTCCAACCTTGTGTCAAAATGGTTATTGTCGATAAGTGTTGGATGGAAAATGCTGACGTGGGTAATGGTTTATTTTTAATTTTAAAAATATCCGACGTAACATGCCAACTCAAATTTTAATAAATAAAAAATACGGACTCAAAAAAAAAAAATCTGAATATCAAACTCAAATGTGTTTCTTTTTTTTTCTTTCTTCCATCTTAATTTCTAAGGGAACCAATACTCCAATTCAAAATTTCAAATCCCTAACCCCCTTGCAAAATCCCCTGTCCCTTCACTGTTATTTTACACTCTCATTTCCATGGAAAATTTTTATAATTGCACTGTCATTTTCAATTGCATCTGAAGAATTTTTTGAAAACTTAAAACTCTTCTTACTAACTGTAGGCTCACTCACAGGATCCTTATTATGCTGGACCGACTGTACAATGAAGCTAAACAGTATCTGCCTTGCAAGCTCCGACTTCTCAGACATTAGGGATACTTAGAGGTTGAAATCAATCATAATTAAGTCTCTGCATTACGACTAGGCCAATGGGGTTTAACCTTATTCCCATTCCAAGTAACTAGTTTATCCTTTTCTGAAAGTTTCAAACTATGAATGCAACCAATACAGGTATGACCACAATTTCATTATGATATTATTCTTCCAAAACCTGACCTTGTTCAATTGCAAAGCACTTGATAATATCCAGAGCTCTCAATTACTGAAACTGTGTACCCTTAGAGGCAAGGAACTCTTGGAAAGGAGCATAAATATAATCCCCTCCTGAATCAAACTGAATTTTTTTGAATATTGGAGAAAATTGAGTTCTTATCATGTCAACAAAATTTGACTATATATCATTGTTGAGGTGTGGCTGTGTGAGAGGGAGGGGCAAGGGATTTTGCAAGGGGATTAGGGATTTGAAATTTTGAATTGGAGTATCGGGTTCCCTTAGAAATTAAGATAGAAGAAAGAAAAAAAGAAACTCACGTACGATATTCAGAATTTTTTTATTTTTTATTTTGTAATTTGAGTTGGCATTTTTTATTTATTAAAATTTAAGTTGGCATGCAATGTTAGACATTTTTAAAACTAAAAATAAACCGTTAGCCACGTCAACATTTTCCATCCAACATTTAACTGCAAAGACCATTTTGACATAAGATTAAAAGGTTGAGGACCAATTTGACACAGTTGAAAGGTTAGAGACTAATTTGACATATGACCTTTGTGTCAAAATGGTCCTCAACCTTTTAATTGTGTCAATTTGGTTCTTAACCTTTCACCTTTGTGTCAATTTGATCATTGTTGTTAAGTGATCGATAGAAAATGCTGACGAGGCTAACGGTTTTATTCAAATAATAATAAATGTTGACGTCAACTTAGGAAAAAGAAAATATTAAGATTAAAATTTTAAACTTAAAAAATCAGAATAATTTTTACTTTATAATATTTTTCTGGGCATCCACGGTATGTACAAAGTCCAATATTTGTTTTGATTTTTAAGGTTAAAAGTTTTGATTTTTAATGTATTCATTACTTTTATTTTTACCTCTTATTTCACCGTTTTTTTTTTCTTAAAAAAAATAAAAAAAAAAAAAATAAAAAAAAACAACAACAACAACAACAACAGCAACAACTTAGGTGTCGTTGATCTGATGCCATTTCATTTTTAGCTTTGATTTTCTTGTTTTTTATATTTTGAGGTAGGTATAAATGTGGATGCTCTTTTTTCCACATTTGCCACGTGTCGCCTTGTGAATGGTGATGCGTGACTTGTATTGTTTGATGGGGTGTTGAGCCCAAAACTCCACACTAGGCTGGTGGTCTGCCTAGTGGCTGATGGTGCAATTCCCTTGAGTCTGAATCTGCCACGTTTGAATCTTCTAAGTCCAAGTCTGCGGTGAAACAAGAAACTCGAGATTTGGTATTTGCCAGACATGAGAACCAGTCTGCCATACCAGAATCCAAGTGGAGCTCAACGCTACAGCCAAAAGATAGTTTTTTGTTAATAAAGCCTAAACATAAATATTAATATGTAATCCTTTGCATGTTGAAAGAACTCAAAATCAAGGAAAATGATTTGTAATATTTAAACCACAACTCATAATTTAAAGAAGGAAAATATCTTAGTAAATTTAACAGAAATCATAAACACTTCCCTTTTTGTGAGCCAATAAACAATTTCCTTGTGAAATAATGTCTGCCATGCCATGAAGGCCCTTTCACTCCTAAGAAATTATAAAAGACTTAGAGATGTTTGATTATGTGGGAGAGAGTTAGCTCCAGGAAACGTGCATGATCAAGGATTGTAAGAGAGAGTTTCTTTATACAAGAGAGTGAAAAATAGGCTTTTGTGATAGGTATTTTTGAGTTATGCCAAAAAACGAGTATGGCAGACTACTGTGTAGTTATGAATGGAGAGAGATAGGTTTTGAATCTAAAGGTTGAAGATGAAACTTCAGTGAGTGTTTCTTCTCTTAGAGTGTTTCTGTAGAGAGTAATGGAGTTGTGATTTTCAGATTTCTCTAACCCCTTTCATGGTCTAAGTTTCTCTCTTTTATAGTGGGATCAAGTGTTCTTAGAGGTTAGGGATAATACCCATGACCTCATTTAATCTATCGGGTACTTGCAAGCTTGAAACCATTTTTGGTGGATCAGGAAAAAGGGTTGGTTGACCTTACTGTAAAAAGAAACACATTCTTATTACCAATGGTTTATTGAGGTCACGGCAGACCTCGATCAGAGGGCTCACTCATTCATGGTGGTGGGGATATATGGGAATTTAATACTGCTGGAGATGGTTCAGTGGGTTGTTTGAATCATACACGTTTCCTAGGTTTGTGATGAGTTTTACCGTAGCTTGCATCTCCCAGTAGATACATGCTAGTTTCACGGCAGACCATCAACCTTTGAGAGTTAACTCCCCTACCTCCAAACCAAAACTCCCTAAGCCTTTAATGAAGATGAATAGTAACCACCATGGATCTGGGCCATGGTGGTTGCTGCCCCCCGTTTGCATGGAATCAAATCTGATCTTGTTCTTTGAGGAGATCAAAAACATGTTTTGGTTCTTGTTCCCATGTGTCTGCTGTGTGGAAGGAGTGGCAACTGCCTCTGTTCAGGTTGCCTTCAAGTTGCCTTTTTGCCTTTGGCTGAGACTCTTCCTTTTTGGTGAATCTGCCGCTGCTCATCCCTTTATCTGCCGTGAGAAAAGAGTAACGGCCACCAAAGGTCAGGCTACCTTTCCTTTCTTGGTTACTCCAGGCTTCCTTTCTACCTTGGGTTGACCGTTCCTCTTTGGTGAATCTGCCGCTGCCCATTTCTTGTCTGCCGTGTACAGAATGAACAACTCTGTTGTCAATATGAATCGCCGTCCTAGGGGATGATGAACAGTAACTCAAGATTTGCTTTAAGGATTTTGCCTTGGGTCTTCTGAATTCCAGCTTATTCTATTCTTTTGAGGGATGAGGTAATGGCCCCACTTGTGAGGGATGAGATTATCCTTTGGCGTTTAATATCTGAGCTCTTCCCTGGGCTCTTGTGGGCTGGTCCCATTGTGTCTGATTTACAGCAGATTACCCATGACTTCTGGGCTTTACAGCAGATTGCCTTTCTCTAGAATGACTCAATGTTCTCTGGGCCCATTGTGGGTTGCTCTATCTTGGGCTTTTCTTGCGTTGCACCATTACTTGCCCTTTTTGGGCTCACGGCAGATGGTCCCAACGGGCCCTTTCTATCTGCCATAGTTTGGTAAAAAAGTGGGCGTCTACAATAAATATGGTGCGTTTAGGAATCTTATATATGAATAAATTAGTTTCGATTTTCTTGTTCGTTCAGCCATGAAAGCCATTTCAAAGCTTAAGAGCTTTTTTTTTTTTTTGCTAAATAAAGTGTAGATGCCCACTTTTTGCCCAAGTCTAAGACAACCCAAAGCAAAGTACCAATCTTTTCTCTTAAGTACAAACTGCCCAAATTCAATAAGTCTGCTGCAAACCAGAACATCAAGCTTGGGTCGCTAGCAGTAGATCATTAAAGCCCATATTAAGTTTCCCAACCCTTCTATTCAAATTTTGCTAGCTTAGTCTGCTGTGCCGTGGGACCCACTAGAACATGTTTATTCCAATAAACAACGGCTTATACATGTGGGACTCTCTAATCGGATGCAACTTTCAATAAAGTGCACTATGGATTATCTTCCCCATAAAGCCCTCACGGTACTCCACGCCTGGAGCACTGCATTATTCAGAAGCTCAAACCATTACGCGGTAGACAAACACAACAGAAATTCAAGTTACTCAATAGACATAGCAGACACATCTGCTGCACCTTGGGACTCACCAGAGCTTGCTTGCCAAAGTAAGCAATGTATCAATCAAGTGCAACAACCAATGATGTGTATTGTTTATTGTCTTCCCCAAGAGACTAGCACAGTCCTCCATGGCAGAAACTCTTCAATGCACAACCAGCCAACACCATTACATAGCAGATGCTGCAGACTTGTTAGAAAATTGTAGCAGACATAGCAGAAACATGGGAAAAAGAGAATTCAAATATATTCTTGATTTCCATCATAACAATATCAGATTTAGTTCCATGCAAACCATGAGCAGCAACCACGATGGCCCAGATCCATGGGGGTCATTGTTCATCTTCATTAAAGGCTTAGGGAGTTTTGATTTGGAGGTACGGGAGTTAACTCTCAAAGGTTGATGGCCTGTCGTGAAACTAGCATGTATCTACTAGGAGATACAAGCTACGGTAAGTCTCATCTCAAACCTAGGAAACGTGTATGATTCAACCAACCCACTGAACCATCACCATCAGTATTAAATGCTCACATATCTCCACCACCATGAATGAGTGAGCCCTTTGATCGAGGTCTGCTGTAACCTCTAATAAACCTTAGGTAATAAGAATGATTTTCTTTTTATAGTAAGGTCAGTTAACCCTTTTTCCTGATCCACCGAAAATGGTTTCAAGCTTCCAAGTACCCATAAATTAAATGAGGTCATGGGTATTATCCCTAACCTGTAAGAACACTTGATCCCATTATAAAAGGGAGAAACTTAGACCATGAAAGGGGGTTTGGAGATCTGAAAATCACCACAACTCCATTACTCTCTACAGAAACACTCTAAGAAAGAAAACACTCATTGAAGCTTCATCTTCAACCGTTAGATTCAAAACATATCTCTCTACATTCATAACTATACAGTAGTCTGCCATACTTGTCTTTTGGCATAACTCAGAAAATACCCATCAGAAAAGCCTATCTTTCACTCTCTTTCTTGAGATACAGTACTGAGAAACTCTCTCTTACAATCCTTGATCATGCACGTTTCCTAGAGCTAACTCTCTCCCACATAAGCAAACTCCTCTAAGTCTTTTATGATTTCCTTGGAGTGAAAGGGCCTCCATGACATGGTAGACATCATTTCACAAGGGAAGTGTTTATTGGCTCATAATAGGGAAGTATTAATGATTTCAGTTAAATTTACTAAGAGATTTTCCTTTATTAAATTATGTGTTGTGGTTCAAATATTACAAATCATTTTCCTTGATTTTAAGTTCCTTTCAACATGCAAAGGATTACATATTAATCTTTCTTTTTTGTCTTTATTAACAAAAACTCTCTTATGGTTGTAGTGTTGTGTTCCACTTGGATTTTGGTCTGACAGACTGGTTGACATGCTCTGGTAGGCACCAAATCTCAAGCTCCTTGTCCCACCGCAGACTTGTACTTGGTAGATTCAAATGTGGTAGATTAAGAGTCAAGGGAATTACACCATCAACCACTAGGCAAACCACCAACCTAGTGTAGAGTTTTGGACTCAACACCCCCATCAAACAATAAAACCCACGTTCCACCATTCACAAGGCGACACGTGGTAAATGCGGAAAAAACAAAAGAGCATCCACATAAAGCTTAAGAGCTTAGCATCACCTTCGCTTTCACTTTCACGTCCGTACTCTTTAGCCTCTGGGGTGGTGCAATGTGCCAGGCTCCTCCTTGTTTTTGCTTGATGAGTTCACCAACTTTTGCTATCATAGAGACCACCCAAGAGCCGTGAAGGCCATGGGCACTATGCAAAGACACGGAATTTGGGTTGATTCTATCACATACTTGGAGCTCATCAAGTGTTGTTTGGCTCGCGGGGCTGTCAATGATGCTAAGCTCGTTCATAACCACGTTTTCTCTAATGGGCACTAGCCAAAAACCTTTCTTATCAACATTCGTCTCAAAATGCATGGCAAATGTAACCTCTTGGATGAAGCACATGCATTGTTCGACCAAATGCCTGAAAGGAACGTTGTTTCATGGACGACCATGATATCAGCTTACACTAATGCTAAGCTCAATACCAAGGCCTTCAAGTATTTGATACTGATGCTTAGAGAAGGTGTCATGCCTAATATGTTCACTTACTCTTCAGTTTTGAGAGCCTGCGATGGGTTATCAAATTTCACACAGTTGCATTGTAGTATTATCAAAGCCAGGTTAGAATCTGATGTCTTTGTTCGGAGCGTTCTTATTGATATGTACTCAAAAGTGGGTGAGCTACAAAATGCATTAGGCGTTTTCAATGAGATGGTGATTGCATAAAGCATGAATCTATATAGGGGGATTTGGTTATTTGGAATTCTATCATAGGGGGATTTGCTCAAAATAGTGATGGTAATGAAGCTTTGAATCTGTATAAAAGCATGAAGAGAGCTGGTTTTCCACCAGATTAGTTGATGCTAACTAGCGTCTTGAGAGCCTGCATTGGGTTAGCGCTTCTAGAATTGGGCAGATAGGTCCATGTTCATGTATTGAAATTTGATCAAGATCTCATCCTTAATAATGCACTTCTGGATATGTATTGCAAGTGTGGCAGTTTGGCATATGCAAACTTTGTTTTTACTAGGATGTTGGAGAAGGATGTAATCCCTTGGAGCACCATGATTGCAAGGTTAGCCTATAACGGTTTCAGCCGAGAGGCACTAAACTTGTTTCAATCCATGAAAGATTCTGGAGTAAAACTAACTACATTACAATTCTTGGGGTTTTGTTTGCCTATACCCATGCGGGGCTTGTAGAAGATGGGTGATACTGCTTTCAATCAATGAAGAAACTTTTTGGGATTGATCTAGGAAGTGTGCATTATGGTTGCATTATTGATCTACTTGGAAGGGTTGGGAAGCTTGATCAAGCAATCTATAATATAAATTAAAACTCGAAGTTGAGAGAAAAAAAATTTTCTCTTCCAAATACCGCCACATCATAATCTCTTCACCCACAGACGTCCATGTCATCTTACCCTCTTTTTCACTCACACTCTCTCTTTCTCTCTCTCTCTCTCCCTCACCTCTTCATCTCTCCACTCTCTCCCCCCCTCGCCTCTCCATCTCCCTCAACTCTTCATCTCCAATGGATTTTTCCACCCTTTGCCTCTTCATCTCCCATGGGGTTTTCCCTCACCTCTTCACCTACCCAATTGATTGCACCCTCAATCTCGTATTTAAACTCTCCACTACCCACTGCCCCATCTATTGGTGATGTTGCGCTTGAATTTTTTTTTACCCCCTATGCTTCTATGGTTGTTTGTGTATGAAAGATGTAATTTTTTTCCTCTTTTGCTTTTTGATTCGATTTGTGGATTTTGTGGTATGTGTTATTACTAGGATTGTAGTTTTTATTTTTATTTTTTTATTGGATTTATGGGTTCTGAACCTTTGTTTGTAGTTTTGTGGTGGTTGGTATTTTTTTTTTCCCTTTGGTTTTGTGATTGAAGTTGTGTGTTTTGTGTTATGGTCAAATTGGATTTGTTTTGTTTTGATATATATATATATATATATATATATATATATATATATATCATTGCATAAATTTGATGATAATTGAAACTATTCAAGAAGTTGATGCTACAGGTATTCACGGGTCTACATTATAAATAAATTTATTATATTTTACATACAAAATTAAAACGTTTTTGTGCATCACGTGGGTTTGCGACTTGTATTATCGATAAGAAATCGTATATTCTCCCTTATATTTCCACCTTGATTATTAGTCATCAGAGAAAGGCTAATCAATATATATATATAAAAGTAGAGACCTTCAACTGAAGTTCTGCCAAGTGTCTCTTTTTTTACAGTGTGAGATTTTGCCAAGTGGCATGTTTATCTATTGTTTAAACTAGTCGCTAACCCATGCGATGCACGGATTTAATGAGATTTTTTAATTTTTATTTTCACTTTTACTAACCTTAAGGCTTTTTTAGTTTTTATTTCCACTTTTATTGACCCTAAAGAATTGAAAAGAAAAATTAAGAATGCATTCCATAACAAAGAAAACACACTGTACAATGTACATAATGAAATGGTAGAGAAAAAAAAGTGTATTACAAAAGACACATGATGAAGTTCTCCAACTATTTTTGTTGTTATACACTCCATGTCTATATAGGATAGTCCAATCCTTTCTTTAATATACACTCATTTTTAGTTTCAAGGGATGGAAAGCTGAAAATTATTGCTTGTAGGATGTCTTCACATGTCACAGTACCTTTCACAGGTCAACAAAGTGAGTTTTTTCTTTACATGTCATAGTACCCACCTTCTCCAAACACACATAAATTTTTAGAAATTGTATATATACCCACCTTCTGCTAGCAAGCATCTCTGATGGGACTAAAAGTCCTTTTACAACTGCACAGTATCTTAAAAATTAACATGCACTTCTAAACTTTGCAACTGTATTCATTTAAATAGACATTTATTTCAATGAGTCATTGACACATTTTGCAAGAAATTGCTATCATACAGTGTCCATTCTACCCCAAAAATCAGTCATAATCATAAGAACATAGAAGACAGAATACAAAATCCATATAAATTTGTTTCCCAGAAATCTAAGGTCTTGAAAAGAACCATTTGGTTGTAATGATGAGACCATACAAAGTACCAAGGCATTGGTTGGTGGAGTCCAGGCTGTTCAGCAGAAAACTGCTTACCTATTGATTACTGTAAAGACCATATCAAATATGTAAACTTCTTTGGGAAAAATTAATACATAAAAACCAATTTCTAAACACCAAATTGATACATAAACTTCATTACCAGCCAACCCATATTAAGGAAAATGAAAGTTAACATATTTATGAACGTATAAAAAACGTAAACTCAGTTTGTAAACAAAAGGACAGTAAGAATAGTTTACCAGTATGACCTCATCCAAAGATGACATGAGAGGATTTAAATACAAAGGCTAAAATGTAATATCAGCACAGAAATGCTAAATTAATTGGGCCATAATTCTTTGTATGCAACCAAAGTGAATGTTTGATGATTCTAATCTTGATATGTCCGCAAGAAGGGTAACTTTGATTTGGGCTCACTGCTACAGAAGCAACATCATTTTTATAAAGCCTAAAAAATATTCCTCATACTTTTGTTGTAAAAGTGAATTACAGGAAAACTTGACTGCAACATTAAGGAAAACTGCAGTTATGAGAAAAAAAAGTATACTTGAATTCCAGTTTGTTGTAAAAAATATTCCTCATAACAAAGAAAACACAACAGTCCAGTATACTTGAATAAAATGCCTTCAATTATTCAAGTTATACTTAAACAAAATTACTGTAAAACTTCTAAATTCATAAAAATTCTGCTTTTATAGTTACTATTCATCTACTTGGTTCCTCAATTAGACCCTTCAATGTTCAAATAGCAAGCAATATCGAAAAATTAGTTACAGATTTAGACCTTCCTAGTCCTTGTGCAACACAGACATCACAAAAAATAAGAAGTTTTAATTTATACTACCAAGCCTTTTTTATCAGTTTTGGTGATGGAAAGTTTGGTTCAAGCATTTCATCAAACACTTTAAAGGAGCAGAAAACATAGGCCTCAAACACAATATGATAGTGTTCATCTATTCTCTTTTTTCTAAATCCTCTAAATAACAAAAGAATTGGCAAATATGTCTTCAGAAAGGCAATTGCTGAACCTTATATGTATCAAATACAAACAACTATTGACAACAAAGAGCAACCAACCTTATATTTATATCAAAAATGTCTTTGATGGCAAGTTGCTGAAGCTTGATATAGTTAAACAAAATCAGCAGTCTTTCTTGATAATAATTAAAGTTTCCCTGCATTGTGAGTGATCCAAGTCCAATGATTTCAACAAAATATGCATAGCAAGAACATAGAAACATTTTCCAACCCCAAAAGTACATATCCAGGGAGAAAACCCAATGAGAGATGCTCAAAATACATAGTGTAAACATACCTTCCGTCGTTTGATAGGTGCAGATGAATTGGCAACTGGCTTGAAAAATGATTCTAATCTGTAAAAGAAACATATAGCAATAGAATTTAGGCATCATTAGCCTAAGAAAAAAGAATGTTCAAGAACTTATTCACATTCCTATAAGCATCACCCACCGGCCCTGTGTTGACTTGTTTTTGGCTGCTTTAATTTTCTCTATTGCCTAAATAGATAGAGAAACCAAGAAATAATTTAGATCTTTTCTTAACTATTTCAGAACAGTGAATGAATATAGCAAACAATTGTATATATTAAATTCTGAAGTAGTTAAAGGAATAAAGCAAATCCAACTCAAATAGTTAAAGGCAACTCAACTTATATATATTAAATTCTGCCAATCCAACTCAAATTCTAACTTCCTATACAACCAAAACTTAATCATAATCAATCAAACCCAAAAGAAAGCAAAAGATTATTACCTGTCCTTACTTGATACTGCCGCTTTTCTCTCTAAAAATAAAAAATAAAAAATCAAGATTTGCATATTTAGAGACCTCTCTTTGGTGAGAGGGAGAGAGAGATATACGGTGAATTTTTTTTTTTTTTTTTTTTTTCCATAGAGACATCTTTCGGGCAGAAGAAGTAATACTGGCAGAGATGTGCAGCAAAAAAAAGAAAAACCAAATATCAAAACTCCAAATCAAAATCGAGAAAAAAAAAATTGAAATTGGAAACCCATAATCAAATTGAAATTTGAATTGAGCCTCACCGGTGCAACGACATTGATCGCAGAAGAATCATAGAAATATCTTGACGCATCTTCAGTGAATGGATGAAATATATATGCAGGCACTATGTGTCCACCGGATTTGGAACGTTTCAAGGAGGGGCTGTTACAAAGTATCTAACGTTTCCAGATTTGAAGCAGATTCATTTTGTCTTTAATGTCAAACATGAGAATAACGGCTGGAATAATTGTGGTTTTCATGTTTGGGAAGTTTCAAATGTGAAAAACCCTAGTCGGTTGGGTGTGATGGGGAGATGAGGAAGTCCAGAGAGGGAGAGAAAAAACTGAGAGGAAGATGAGGAGTCGAATCAAGAAAAAGAAAAGAAAAGAAGGGAAAAGAAATGAGGGAGATGAGGAGGCGTGTGACCTAGTCAGCGTTAGATTAGTGAAACGTGTGAGAGAGAGTGCAAAATAGGAGAGGATGATCTAGACTCTTGTGGGTGCAGGGATTCTGATGGTGGGAACTACACCAACCGAATGAAAAGAGTCATGTGGAATGGAAATGATGCAATTGTTGATGATTGATCATTATCCGGTTGCTTTATTAAACAACATATCACTTGACAAATTTAAACAATAGAGAGACATTTGCTTTAATTTGATGTTTTAATTGCTGATGTGGCAGCCACGTCAGTTTGTAAGACACTTGGCAGAAGCTCAGTTAAAGGTTTCTGCTTTTATATATATATATATTATATTATATATATATTGATTTGTCAAGTGATACATTGTTTAAATAAATTGACTTAATGCATTTTATTTAATGTTTTCTCTCTCTGTTTCATGTCTCTCTCTGCTTCACGCCTCTCTCTCTCCCTCTTTCATATGTTGCAATCCCTGGAGTTCAAGTAGATAGAATTCCAATCTCTCTCCTTCTTTATTTGTTGGCACCAATGAACCAAGGTGAGTTATTTCTCTATTTATTCACTGATTTTCTTTGTTTTTGTTTTTCCAATAGGTGTGGCTAATCTACTTTCAATGGGTGCGTTTAGGCGTTCATGTATGATTGGGGTTTTTCCAATTTACATGAAAGGAGGAAAGCATCGACATTACAGTTACACATACTATTAGCCTAAACAACTTACAAGCTTTTTTACATTCAAATGCAATCAGAATCAGATTATATAATGCCAAGATTTGCTGTAAACTCATAATCAACTATATAAAATGGAGCCGTGGGAATCACTACATATCCACACCTGAATTTTCCATATGATGATCCAGAAACAAAGCTTACAGGAGAGCCTTCACAATGGGTTTCCAACGATGATATTTACTACGGCTTGGGGGCCGGGGTGTAAAGTTGAGCCCAAACATCTCCTTGAACGCCTGCTCTGGCTCAACAGAGCCAACCAGCTTTGCAACAACACAGGCACTCTGTACAATGTGGTCGATGTCTCTTGTATCAGTCCACAGTCAGTGTACCAACTGCAACCTCCTATGCTTTGAATTCAACCCAATACCCCACTTAAGGTAGAGATTATGTCTATCTTGTTTAGATAGCTTCTTCTTCATTTGATGGCTCAGCATCTGCCTCTCACGTCGTAGAGCCCTCATGCTGTTCACAAATGACAAGTTTAAATTCCTTATGGCAAAACCAAAGTAAAAGAATTTAACAAACTTTCAACCTAGTCAACAAGATGTTATTAATATTACCTTGAAGTGGGTGTCAGAGTCCGACCATTTTCCACGGTTTGAGAACCTCATGAAAAGATGTCCTTAAGGAAGGATAGCCTTCTGAGCTCTACTTCCATGTAAATAGAATCAGCTGGATCACCTTTAAATAACAGGAAGAAGTAGGTCCTGTGAACCAATGAGATGTTGCAAGCATTCCAAAGTCCGATAATCTCTTTTTGGAGCCTCTTGAATTCTGAAGGCCATTTTGAAGGACTACCTGGATCATCTTGCATAGGGTCCAAGCCAACATCTTTTACATTCTTTATGGAAGCTGTGGGCTTTGGTCCCATCTCCAGTACCTACCAGGCATGAAAATCCATGTTAAACAAATGAGAGTGGCTAGATTAACAAAAAGAAACTGATCTTCCTGAAGCTTCTAGTTAAGGAAATACTGATAAAACCAATGTCACTAATTGTCCATTAGATTTTGCAATTCCTGTTGGTTTTCATGTTATATAATTGATGTTGTATAAACACTCACCGCATGATCATGATGTTGATTCTCAGAGTGACGATTGACCATTTCACTCATTCTGGCAATTGAAGTACCTATGCTGACACTATTCTGATCAGATGAACTTTTGGCATCTTGCACTTTAAGCTCATCAACAGCAGCACTCCCCATTGAAGTCTGAGAATTACTTCTAGATAACTTGTCAATGATGGCACCATAGTTCAAAGTAGAAAGTTTCATCTGAAGATCCTCAGGTCTTCCAGTGAAGTCTTTCTCAAACCAAATTGGTGGTGTGTTCTCATGCTTTTCTACCTTCTCAAACCAAGGCATATAACTAGTCATAAGCCTTGCTTTACAACTTCTACTCCGAGTTAATCTCAAGCAATTAGAGCTAGGTGTATCTTTTTCCATCAGCCATGGAGATGCCTTTTCAGGGGATGGAACAACAAAATCTGGAAGAAAACTATTCAACACTTTATCTTCTTTCAATAGGGGTGAGTGTGACCCCAATTCTTGATTTGCGCTACCTCCATTATCAACCACTGTCACTCCTGATGTAGCTGTGTTTGCTGCTGGGGATGACATATTTGAGTTTACGTATCTGTTAAGGCTTGAATCTAACATAATTGAGTTTACGTATCTCTTTGGGCTTGAATCTTCGTATTGGTTCGTGCTTGGCTCTTCCATCTCAATGCATCTAACTTCTTTACAAAGATCCTCTGATTTTTCATCAGTCTGTTCTTCAGTTTCCTCTTGATACTGATGAGTTCCAACAAAAGTAGGAACCGTAACTGACAAGCGCGGGGAGGAATTGGTTTGTACGAAATTCTCTTCGAGAGGAGTGAGGAAAGTTGGAACAAGTTATCATCAGTACTACTACTGTGTCCATCTGAATATTGAGATGCATCAAAGGATCTGAGAGTGACATCTAGGCTGTGAGGAACTGCTGAAATGGCTGTCTCAGATATTTGATTTTCAAAGTCCCATGAAGTTCGCACTCGCAATTTGGGGTAATGATGATCTGGATCTGTCTGGGGAAAGATGGACAGGACTAAGAATAGAGAAGGTACCTTAAGGTAAAACGATGCTGTAGTTCTACTAGACTTACCAGTACTAATGCAGGACTATCATCACTAACCAGTCTTAGCAAATCCTTAACCTGAGATTGAGCAAGGTCTCGTTGCAGAGTCAGCTCCTTTATCTCTTTCTTCAGCTACATGATAGGGAAACAAAAGATACCCAAACAAATCAAGGTTTTAGCCAATAAAATTAATTCTGCTCTCTGCATTAATGAAACAAATGTACCACTGTCCTAAATAAATGCATTGACTCATAGTTAGATCACCCCCCTCCCCCCAATTCAAAAATAAGGCTGTGGGTACACACAAAGGATCAATTCAAATGTTGGCTAGATTTGAGCCTCTGTCAAAAGGTCAATTAGTGGCTTTTCAGCATAAATGTGCACGCAGACAATTGTTACAAAGATGAAATAGATAGCTAATTTAAGGGAACAAAAAAGAAGGAAAGAAGGAAAGAAGAAAGAATGACAAAGCCTCTAATGAATTATTTTCTGAAAAAAAAAAAAAAATTTTTTTTTTTTGATAAGTAAGAAAATTTTATTAAAAGAACAAACCTAGTATACTAGGTGTATACAAGGAATCAACAGATTAGAAACAACAATGATCTATTAATTCCGTAATGGAATTAATAGAGAAAAGACCCAAAGAGAAAACCCACTCATACAAGGTTTGGAAAAACAGCAATTTAAGGTCTACTAAAGATCTTTCACAATCCTCAAAATGACGAGCATTTCTCTCCCTCCAAAGACACCACATGACACAATGCGGGACCATCCGCCAAACAACCATATTCCGAGTATCTCCAAAACTGCCCTGCCAACCAGCCCAAAGATGCAGCACCTGACACGGCATCACCCAAGACACCCCAAATAAACCAAACACCATAGACCACAACTCCCTAGCCATAGAGCAATGTAGCAAAAGATGATCAACACTTTCACCACTTTGTTTACACAAACAGCACCAGTCTATAATGATAAGGTTACGTTTCCGCAAATTATCAATAGTCAACAAATTCCCTAAGGCAGCTGTCCAACAAAAGAAAGCTATCCGCGGCGGAACTTTCGCCTTCCAAATAATCTTCCAAGGAAAAGAAGCAGAATGAGAAGGACACAAGCAATTATAGAAACTCTTGACAGTGAAGCCTTTAGTAACTCTACTTCTCCAGCCCAACCGATCTTCTCCGACCCCCTCCATGTGGCAAGAATATAGTAAATCCATAAAATTAGTCAAAGACTCTAACTCCCAATCTTTCACATTCCTAACGAAATGGAAATCCCAATGGAGACAGCCATTGGGGAAAGACAACAAATCAGCCACGGACGCCTCTTTATCCCGAGAGATAGCAAACAATTCTGGAAATGCTGCTGATAAAGCCATATCCCCACACCACCAATCCTGCCAAAACTTCACCCTCTGACCATCACCCACCAAGAAGGAACATTGGGAATGAAAAGTGTCCCATCCTTTTCTAATAAACTTCCAAACACTAACCCCATATGGACCCGTGCTAGCCTTTGAACACCACCCACCCCATAGACTCCCATATTTCGCATCAACCACCAATCTCCACAAAGCTTCTCTCTCCAAACCATACCGCCATAACCATTTACCTAAGAGAGCTTTGTTAAAACTCTTTAGATTCCGAATAGCTAAGCCACCAACACGGAGTGGGGTACAAATCTGAGACCACTTCACCAAATGATACTTAGGTGTCTCATCCATCCCACACCAAAGAAAGTCTCTTTGAAGCTTCTCTAACCGATTAGCCACCCTAGTTGGAATAGGAAATAGAGAAAGGAAGTAAGTAGGAATACTTGAGAGAGTACTCTTGATTAGAGTAATCTTACCACCTTTAGACAAATAAAGCCTTTTCCAACTAGCTAATCTCTTCTCCACCCTTTCCAAAACCGGGTTCCAAATAGCCGTCTCCTTAAAAGTAGCACCCAACGGAAGACCCAAATATTGCATTGGCAAAACTGATTGCTTACACCCCAGGATTTGCACTAGCTCATCAAGGTGTGGAACATCCCCAACATCCCCAACAGGAACAATCTCAGATTTGCTTAAGTTGATCTTCAAGCCTGAAACCGCCTCAAACCAAGTAAATGCATACCTTAAGTTTGAAATCTGCTCAGAATCAGCACCACAAAAAATCAAGGTATCATCCGCAAAGAGCAAATGAGATACCATCAAGGAATTTGCTGCCAAGGTGCCAACCGAGAAGCCTAAGAATAATCCTTCACGAACCGCCCGATCTAACAAACGGCTCAAGGCTTCCATCACAATGACAAAAAGGAGCGGAGATAGGGGATCCCCTTGCCTTAACCCTCTCGAACTCGGAAAAAACCCACTCGGGCACCCATTAACCAAAATGGAGAAGCAAGCAGTGGATATACAGAAGTGAATCCAGTTCCTCCATTTCTCAGAAAACCCACATCTCTGAAGTAAATAGCTGAGAAACCCCCAGTTCACATGATCATATGCTTTCTCTACATCTAACTTACAAAGGACACCTGGATCCCCAGACTTCAAGCGAGAATCCAAACATTCACTCGCAATAAGCACGGAATCAAGAATCTGACGACCCTGAACAAAGGCATTTTGGGAAGCAGAAATGATCTTAGGAAGAACTACCTTCAACCGATTAGCTAACAGTTTAGCCAAAATTTTATAAGTGCTTCCTACCAAGCTAATAGGCCTAAAATCCTTAACCTCCAAAGCATCCGTTTTTTTGGGAATAAGGGACACGAATGTAGCATTCAAACTTTTCTCAAAGGAACTCAATCCATGAAAATAATTGAGAACTGCCATAACATCCGGATTCAAAATGTCCCAACAAAATTGAAAAAACCCCATAGAAAAACCATCCGGACCTGGGGCTTTATCCCCATTAAAACCAGCCACCACACCAGCCACCTCCTCCTCATCAAAGGGGCGCTCTAACCATAAGGCATCCTCAGCTGAAATCATAGAAAAGTCTAACCCATCCAGCAGAGGCCGATCACCTTCCTCCTCCTCAAACAAGTGGCTATAGAAGTTGGTAATACATTCGGAGATTGCATCCAAATCCGTAGACACAACACCATTAATGGAAAGAGAAGAGATAGAATTGTACCGTCGATTTGAGTTGGCTAACCTATGGAAGAATTTAGTATTCTTGTCCCCTTCCCGAAGCCAAAGTGCCCTGGATTTTTGCCGCCAACTAATCTCCTCAAGCAAGCTAGTACGTTCCAAATCAGCCACAATCAAAGCCTTCTTCTGATTTTCCAACCCCGTGAGATGTCTAAGATCAGCCAAAGCATCCAACTCTACAAGCTCGGACATTAATTTATGCCTTTTTATTCCCACATTCCCAAAAACCTCCTCATTCCACTTCTTCAAATCCACCTTCAGAGCTTTAAGTTTGCAAGCCATGATATAATCAGGAGTACCATAGAAAATATACGAGTCCCACCACTCCTTGATCCTCTCCTTGAACCCATCCGCTTTGAGCCACATGTTCTCAAACCGAAAAGGTCTCCGACTCCGAGAGAAATCCCCACACTCTAAAATAATAGGGAAATGATCCGAGAGGATACGGGGAAGTCTCTTTTGCAGAATTGTTGGAAAAAAATCATCCCACTCATCCGAGTATAAAAAACGGTCAATTCTCGACATAGCTACATTTGTCCTATTATTTGACCAAGTAAAGAGACCCCCTTCCAACGGAATATCCCGCAACCCACAAGAAGAGATGAAATCAGAGAATCCATGCAGGAGTAAAATGCGTCAAACCCAACCTCTCCGAAGGGAATCTAACCACATTAAAGTCACCACCAATAACCCACGGAACTCCCCACCAGCTGGCGACACCCGCCAATTCCTCCCACATAATGACTCTTTCCCGATTAATGTTAGGACCATAAACGCCAGAGAAAGCCCAATCTTTTTTGTCCAACACATTTTGAAACTTGCAGGAAATAGAGTAGTGACCCACTGCTGAATCAGTCTTCTCCACCACCCTACGATCCCACATCAACAAAATACCCCCAGAAGCTCCATCAGAACCAAGATATAGCCAGTCCACATGATGAATACCCCATAAACTACGAACAACTCTCCTGTCAATGAAATCCATTTTTGTTTCCTGCAGACATACAATATCAGCATTCCACAATTTTAACATATGACGTACCTGGAGTCTTTTATCTCTAACATTCAACCCTCGAACATTCCATGATATGATTTTCAAATTCATTGGGATAACGATAGAGCCCGTTCCCTACTCTTGCCTCTGGATTTAGCAGACTCCGATTCATAATTGATGGAGCAAGTCAATCTTTTCAACTCCCTGGTACCTTTCCTCCCATCCTTCAAATTCTTTGCTCCCCCCACCTCACAAGAAATTTGAGGGCGTCGCCCATCAATTTCCATGAGTAACCGATTAATTCGCTCCTCATTCCCATGATAAGAAGCACCCAGCACTTTACCAATCCGTTTTGACTTCCCCAGAACCCAATCCGAAGGACTAACCACTACCTCAGGAGAACTCAATTCAACCTCAGAAGCACTAACCACCACCCCTGGATCTTGGGTATGAGTATCCTCTTCACTTAACTCATGCTCCACTGGTTTCGCAATGGCCAAAGGCTCCACATCCAGAGTGCCAGCTTCATCTCCCCAACACACCAACTTACTGCCAACCCCGTCCACTTCTAGGTCTTCCCATACCAACGAGACATTGTCTTCAGCCTCATCTTCCTCGCCGGAATACTCAGAACCACCCAATGAGCCACCCATTGAAGTCAAATCATCATCTGTTGACCCCACTCCCACCAACCCCTCGCGAGTAACCAACGGACCAGCCACCGCGAAATCAGTGGGTAACGGAGCCGTGACCACTGGCTGACGGAGAAGCGAGAGGGGGATGGAGACCCTCCTTCCATCCCGTAGCTCTAAGACCCACTCAGAGGAAGAACCCCAAGTACGATCGACCTCGGTGGGTTTAGAGAGAGGACAAAACACTGGTAAGATAGACTTACCGTCATCGTGGGATCCCGTAAGTAGTTGGGGTGTACTCGCCTCAGCTGGAGGATTTAAGACCGCGGTGCACTCGGCCAGTGACTGAGCGAGATCGGCGCTAGAATCGGAAGTAGGATCGGCGTTCGAGTTCTCACCGGTACCAGAAGATTCGCCCACCTGAAAGATGGAGAATCTATTCGAGACCGAGACTTCTAGAAGCCGGGTCGTGTCCACATGCCCAGAGGTATTTGACCCGGATCCATGAGTGAAAGGCGTGTGACTAACCAAATTGATGGGCTTGGGCCCAACAGGTTTCCAAACCTTATTCTGCGGGCCTGGAAATGGGCGTGGTTTGATGCCAGACTTAGGGGCTTGAGAGGGGCCAGCAATTGGGCCTTGAGAAGGCCCACTCGGTGGACTAGGCTCAGCCAAACCAGCCCAAGAAGCCTGCCAAATGCCATCCGTGCCACGTGTTAATTTAACTTTTAAATTCAAAGTTACCTCACATGCAGCGTTAATCTCTTCCGGATTTTTATCAACTCCAGCATTAATAGGCAGGATTTTTGGGATATCCCTTCCATGAATAACGGCGGTTTTGAATGTGCATGATTCCTTTCTAAAATTGCCTATGGTCGTTGACTTGTCTGCAAGAGGCCGCCGGTGGTTCTCCATGGCCGTCGCACTGAGTAAGCCCTTCAATTCTTCACTGATCCCACGCCATCCCCATGACTCTCTTCCTTCAGGGATAATCACACCACCTCTTTCTTTAGAATCCCCTAGCACTGTTACTGTAACAAAGTTGCCCCTGTCATTCCTTTGCTTTTGAATCACGTAGACCTTATTACCTTCCCTGAATGATCGAAAAGCGTTTTGCTCCTTAGATAATTTGGCTACCTCCAAAAGAGAGTCACGAAACCAAAATGCTGCCGCAAACCCCATCGACACTGTACTCTTATGTTTCCTCCCACGTTCAATGATGATCACCTCCATTGCATTCTTAACTAATTCAAACGATTTCGATTCCACGTGAAACAATCTTGAAATCCCCATGACTAGACGTATCGTTAACAAACTCTACTCAAACCTGATAGGAATAACGAAGAAACTACCGACACAACACGCGATAGGACCTCCTTCACAGCCACTAATGGCAGCCGGGAGGTCCGGTGAGGTGACTGGTGGCCTCCCTACAGGGGAGACGCTTTGCGTTTCTCAGTCATAGGGAGAGAGAGTTGTTTGCACATATTACTGTAAAAAAAAAAAAAAGAAAAAAAAAAAAAAAAAACATGGGATACATTGATCGATTTGCTTAATCAAACCGAGGGAAAATCAAAAGATAACTTTAGAAGTCAATTCAACTTAGCATTTTGGTTTTCTTTTCTTTTAGATTCTTCAGTGATTTAATTTTCAAGTCATGCTTGCCACTCCTCTCTTTTGCTCTCTTGGCCCTGTTTCATATGTTTTCACTACTGTTCATGATAATTCAATCACATACTAACAATAGCTGAACTGGCATTTCGAAGCATCAGGAGCAGGACTAGATAAAGTTACAATGAGTTATGGGACCCATCTGACCTTTTTCATGTATCTTTGTGACCTCAAAGCTCTAAACATGAAAAGGACAAGTGACAAGGATAAATCTTTGAAGTGTTGGGCATCTGATGCGGGAGCAGGATATTTATTTTATTTTTGTCTTATTTAATTTTGTAGTTGATTGCATGTTTATTTTAGGTCTTAGTATCTAATTAAGTTTATTAGTATCTTATATTCCAATAATTGGGCTAAGCCCATTAGAATTAGGGTTTCTTCTGTTAAGGCTTAGTAGCCTATATAAGCAAAGTTTGTACTCATTTTCAAGGAACTGGATGATTAATGAAAATTTTTATGATTTGAGATGCGTCTCTTCTCTTTGTTTGCTGGTGATGCCAGACACCCCTAAGGTGGTGATGCCTAAGGTTTTACAGGCAAATTCTAGGTGGTGATTCCTAGGGTTTGTTCTGTTTGTTTCTATCCTTTTTCCCATTTATCTTATTTCCCCATTGTTGTCCTGCATCAATATCACTTAAAATCCTACAACCTATAAAATATATGAATCTTGTTATGGCCAGATGAACACAGCGCCTCCTGGGTAGGAGGATAAACTGCTTAGGCCGTCGGTGGCCAAGGGGGTGCCAGAAGGCGGGGAGTATTCCCAACCCCCGATGAAGCCATCGGATTACCTCGTGGGACCAGCCTGGCGGCTGGGTTGGCGCCCACCGGAGGTTATACGGACTAGCGGCGAGTCTTAAGGGCTCTTCGTTAGGATGGTTCCTCCGTCATCAAAAAAAAAAAAAAAAAAAAAAAAAAGAAAAAAAACACAGCTGAACGAACAGATGATGCTTGCAAAGGTAGCCAGCTCAAATAAGGTTTCCATCAGTATATATGGTTCTTGATATATACCACCAATTTTGATCAAATGTAAGCATTTATATGTACATATAAGGAAAGGACATCAATGGTACTCTGGGGATTTAATAGGAAGAAAATTTTGATATTAAAAGTCTATTCATTACCTTTTCAACAAGAAGATCCCTTTCTCTCAGTAATGCAGAAGAATCAGATGTAACAGTAGTTGTTCCTGAACTTCTCAATTCAGTCTCCAGTCTAGACAATTCTCTCTGCAAATGCTTTACCAGTGCTTTATCAGACATGACTACATTGACCTATGCGTTAGTTGCCACTTCTTTAGCACAACTTGCAAACAAGAGAGTGTTTCTTGATTGCTCAACATGACTGCGTGCAGGGCTCATAGTACAGATGATGGCAGTTCTAGCATTGCCTCCTAAAGAGGACTGCAGTATGTGGGTTAGCTTTGAATCTCTAAAAGGAATATGTCCATTTCTTCCCTTGCTGCACACAATGTCAAAGTTAACTCTACTAGTATATATAGTAATTGTTCATTCCAAGGCAGGCTTCAAACACACAACCACTACAGGAACTTATCAAAAAGGAAAACAAAGGGGGGGGCGGGCTAAACATGCAGAAGATTCCTTACAACAATTTGAGTAGTTTCTAAAAAGTCCATAACAATCACTACCTTAGTTGATGTGAAAATCATATCAAAGGATTGAGCTATTGGATAGCACAATATAGCCACGATGATAATAAAATGTTATATAAATAAGGCTACAGTCTAAGACGCATTGAATTCTGAAGGCACATGCTAGCTATGTTATTAGTAGTAAAATGTTTGATGAACTGTGATCAAATTTAAGGACAGAAATTTGATGACAAAAGCTGAAAACTCTAACTAGTCAAATTATTTACTCAATGGCTACCATGAAAGAAAGACAACAGAAAAAATTTAATGGATGAAGAGGGAAGAATTATCAGAGAAGAGGATTTATTGAATCTTACTCACATTATTACAGCACGTCATACTGTATCTTATGCACCATTATAGCAATGCATGATATCATCTTCTCCTAGAGTGGTGAACTGGTGATTATGTTTTCTATTTTAAATTTATGTTTGACTCTGACAATTCATAGATTTGCTGATTATGGATGAACTGATAGGATAGGAGAGTATTGCATACGCTCCTTTCAAATGGTTCACAGTTTCAATGAGAGCTCAAATTTGTTTGTAATAAGCTAATAAGAAGCATGGACATGCACACAACACGACAATTCTTGAAAAATTACGACAAGATACCGTGGGGATACAACAATTAATTAATTAAGAAATATACATCTTTAGGTATATTTTATTTATTTATAGGCATATTTTTTGTTTAATTTAAGTTTTCAAAATGAATAACAACTATCAAAATCTTTTAAAGAATGTCTAAAATCAAAGGATTTAAAATTATTGTTTCCTCTCAACACGCTGAGGACAAGCATGCAAAGTGTCCCTGATGTGTCTGACACGGAGACACCAGGAATTTAGAAGTGTTCTTGCTTCTTAAGACTAATAAGCTAGATAACTGTTTACAACGTTGACCTAAAGCTGATGGACTTGACATAATTTCAACTCTGCTTTGTGGTTGCTGTTAATACTGCACTACCAGATGCAATTAATAGCAAGATCATAAAGCCAGACTTAAAATTGAGGTGTCTGAACAAACTACTGCAAACCACACTAACTAAATTCATCATCTTTCATAAAAAATCTAACTAATAGAATATGCTCACTAATAGAACTCCTTTGCTGATCATTCAATAATGGGAATAAATAAGCTTAAGGCACAGGCAGGAAAAAAAAAATGGTAACTTCAGCCAAAAGTCAAAAAAATGAGAAAAAGCTAGATCAGCAAACCTGAGCTTACGGATTACAGTTCCCAGAGTTAACAAGCTGCGATTTATGTGGCAACCTTCTTTCAACCTTGCACCAGCTGCTAATGACTGAGATGCACGCTCGCTTCCCGCAAGGTCAACAAAATTCTGTAGCAAACATAAAAAAATCTATTGTCATTGTTACTCATTGCCAGTTGAACCACCTCCCCTCCCTTTTTTCCTTCTTTCTTTCTTTCTCTTGAAAAGAAGAAAAAGGTTAACGATTCATAACCACAGTAGTGGTAAGGGAGCTTGACTTGTCATTGCCAAGAAACTCACGTGCTGAACTTTCAATTGTCTGACACAAACACATTATTTAGTGAAAGGAAGTACTAAAAACTATCAGGAGGGCCACCAGTTCAACTTTTGTAATGAAAAATGGTCATACCAGTCTGAGAATCTGATGAGATCTGGAGCTTGCTTCATTCAGGGATGTCTCCCCAATTTGTCTTTGAACTGCAAAAGTAAATTAGTATGTCATTTATATCTGCAGTCACGAGTCATTGAGTGAAAGACTAGTTAAGTTAATTCATGAAATGGGATGTGAACCACATGCTGTGACATGGAGAGCTTTGCTTGGTGCATGCAGGATTCACCAAAATGAGGATCTAGCTATATATGCTGCCAAACAAATTCTAAAACTGGACCCTGAAGATGCAGGAACCTATATATTGTTATCTAATATATATATGCCAATAATCAAAGGTGGGGATGATGTTGCAGAAGTTAGGAGGACCATGAAAGCTAGAGGAGTCAGGAAAGAACCAGGGTGTAGCTGGATTGTAGTGAACAAAAAGATACATGCTTTTATTTATTTTTATAAGTTATTCATTAAAATAAAGAAACCACCCATGTACACAAAATGTGTACAAAAGGTACCGATTACAAAGAGAGATGACAAGAATTGATCATCCCATATAAGGAATGGAAGTGAGAATGGCCTGAGGCATTAACCCATTCTTTTTTTTTTGATAAGTAATAAGAAAATCCATTAAAAGAAAATAAATAGTATACTAGAAGTATACTTCAGAACAAAACAAATCAAGAAGACCTTAGAGAGCAAAGCTCCAGGAACTCCAGAAAAGAAAGACAAGGGTGAATCCCCCACCCAGCAACCCAATCATAAAGAGAACGTAAGAAAAAATACTTAATCTCTACATACGACCGCTCACAATTCTCAAAACTACGCCCATTACGCTCACGCCAAATGCACCACATCAAACAATGTGGAATAACTCTCCAAATCAGAAAGTTCCTATGTTTACCAAAACAGCCCTGCCAGCAATCCAACAACTCCAAAATAGTTCTCATAACCCAAACAACTCCAAATAGACCAAACACCATGGACCAGATCTCCCCCGCAAAAGGACAATGAAGAAGAAGATGCTCCACAGATTCAGCCCCCTTCTTGCACATACAACACCAATCCAACACCATCACATTCCGTCTCCGAAGATTATCAATGGTTAGGATCCTGCCCAATGAGCCGTCCAAACAAAGAAAGCAACACGAGGCGGAGCCCGAGATTTCCAAATCATTTTCCAGGGGAAAGAGCCATGATACTACCTATAAAGCTCGGTAATAGTACCCACTGTGAAACCTTACTCTTTGACCCCCCAGCGGATAGCATCATTCCACTGCCTATCCCAGCCTTAGCATATAAGATCTTTCAAATAAAACATTAAGAAATCTTTGTTTCAACTCCTAAGGTGAATGTTCTATGTCTTCAAAGGATCTATCATTTCACCCCTCCAGATGACCCACATGATACAGTGAGGGATCATTCCCAATGTAGCTGCAGATCTTGTCTTACGTGTGTGACCAGACCAGCAAGCCAACAGATCCACCACATGGTACGGCATTACCCACCAAATCTCAAACATGGAGAAAACTAGCTGCCACAATTCATTAGCAACACTGCAATGAAGAAATAGGTGATCGATAGACTCCCCATCTTCTTTACACATACAACACCGGTCGAGCAATACCAACTGACGCTTCCGAAGATTATCAATTGTTAACACTTTCCTTAGAGATGTTGTCCAAATGAAGAAATTGACCTTTGAAGGAGCAAGTGTCTTCCCCACATTCTTCCAAGGATAAGACCTATATGCTATCGATAAAAGGTGTTTATAGTACGAATTGACAGAGAATACCTTTTGCGAAAGTAAGCTTCCAGCAAATGGTATCTATTGCCTCTTGGGTAGGAATCACCGAATAAAGAACATCCATAAAATCAGCAACAGATTCCAGCTCCCAGTCATGTACTAGACGAATGAAACTGACGTTCCAATGAAAGCTTGTGCCATCAAACCTCGCCAATTCCTTCACTGATGCTTCCGGATTACTAGCAATTTGAAAGAGTTCGGGGAATCTCAACCTTAACGGTATCTCTCCACACCATTGATGCTGCCAGAATTTTAAATGAGCCCCATTCCCCATCCTAAAATTCACATTTGCAGCAAAATTAGGCCACCCTTTCCTTATAGATTTCCAAACACTCTTTCCATATGGGCCTTGAACAGATTTGGAACACCAATCTCCCCACATACCCCCATATTTGAGTTCCACAATTTTACGCCATAAAGCTTCCTTCTCTGTCGCATACCGCCATAACCATTTGCCCAAGAAGGCTTGGTTGAAGAGCACCAAAATTTTGATCCCCAATCCTCCATAACGCAACGGTTCGCACACCCGATCCCAGCTAACCAGATGATATTTGAACTCCTCACCCATAACTCCCCACAGAAAATCCCTCTGAATTTTCTCAAGGTGTTGGGCTACACTCGTAGGAATGGAAAACAAAGATACATAATAAGTAGGTATATTAGATAGTGTACTCTTTATCAACGTCACTCTACCCCCCTTGGAGAGGTACATACGCTTCCAACCAGCCAGACGCTGCTCCATTTTCTCAATTATTCCATTCCATAGATGTTTCTTTAAAGATACGTGCTTTTATTTTAGGAGATAACTCGCATCCACCAATAGATGAGATTGATAGGCAACTAAATTAGTTGATTCATAGATTGATGGGGTTGGGTTATGTTC
>OU015768.1:15526297-15551596 GCA_907173295.1 Fagus sylvatica | reverse complement strand
AAACTTCGGTTTTACATTATAGTATAGATGAGAGAGAGAGAGGACTCTTTTTTGTACTAGTAGTATTAGGACTCCTAGTTTGACTGTAAACTAAAACCTAATAGAATAATAACTAAAAAAAAGACTAACTTGGACTCAAAGAAAATAAATTCTAAGATATTTTGGATCTCTTAGAAAATTTTAAACTCAACTAAACTACCCTTAATTCGTTGGAGTTGTAGAAATTATAGTTTTGTCCTTGAATACAAAAAAGACCGGAACCTGATATATAAAAACCCTAATCAAATTTTGATTTAACCCTAGAACATATTTAACTAGACCTTAAAATTACACGACTTTTGCTTTATTGGACTACACACATGGTACCCGCAAAATAAATCTTCAATAGACAAATTGTGAAGGAGTCACCATTAACCTTCCATGTTTGCATCACTGGCACTTCCTTTCCTTATAGGAGCAACGTAAAGGATGAGGTCATGGATTTAAAACCCACCAAGTGCACGCGCAACTTATCAACAACGGGATCAAAACCTTAGTCCCAAAATTTGGGGTTGGCTAGGGATCTTCAATAGATTAATAGGGGTTGGGCACATATATTGTTCTCCGCCATTCTATCCTAACCAACATCATACTTTTTGTCACATTTTTAATTAATGTCTTTTTAAATCTGGTTCATTCAATTGAGCATGTGGATTAGATGTCATCCAATGTACCTATTCATTTCATATCAATCTGGTACTGTAACGTTATAAAAACTTTCAGCAAAGAACAAATGGGAGTCCTCTTGTGTGGAGGTTGGCTGTTGCACTCTCATTGAAAAGCAAAGAAACATTTGACCTGCAATCACAAATTTCATTGTAGTTGTCACAACATTTCATATTTATTGTGCGTTTTTTTTTGGTTTAATCATGCTTATTTAAGATAGAAAGGAGTTATCATTATATACATGGAGGTTTGCACCAACTAGAAAAAGAAATTTTAGGGTTGGCTAGGTATCTTATATAGACTAATTAGGGTTGGACACATGGTAAATTTTAGGGTTCTCTGTCATTCTATTCTAACCAGCATCATACTTTTCTGTCACGTCTTTAATTAACACGTCTTTTTAATTCTAGTTTATTCAATTCAGAACGTGGGTTATATGTCATCCAGTGTGCCTATTCATTACATATCAATCTGGTACTGCAATGTTATAAAACCTTTCAGCAAAGAACAATTGGGAGTCCTCTTGTGTGGACGTTGTCTGTTGCACTCATTAAAAAGCAAAGAAACATTTGACCCGCAATCTCAAATTTCATTGTAGTTGGCATGCATACATCATGTGGGCTTATTGTGCAGTTTTGGTTTAATTATGCTTATTTAACCAAGAAAGGAGTGATCATTATATACATGGATGTTTGCACCAAACAGAAAAAAGAAATAGAAGTTCCACATGAAGCATTAGTTATATCTGATGCACTTGTTGTTTTATGCTGTGTCAAAGCTTCCTGTATTATTTCCTATTACATACATGAGCTAATTCACTAAAAACGGAATCACAGAACAGAAGAAGCCATGTTTTGTGTGTGTTGTCTGTATTTTTGTTCAAATTTTGAAAGGTCATCCTTGGTCTAAATGTTGTGCCTCTGATCTTTGTGGTTTGAATTTTTATTGCTTCAAGAGATATAGTGTGCATTATTTCTGTTTTCCAAGATGCTTGTGACGAGTGATTTTTCTTCCCTACTTATCTTCTTTCATTTTTAAGTTTGATGCATCTGCTCTACTTTGGTCTAAATTTATGCATTATTTGCTGAAAACATGGGCAGAGGGTGAGATTGTAAGTTCAAAATTCACCAATAGAAAAATCTCTATTACGATTCACTTTGTGGTGGCAGTTCTGTATAACTGAGTTGCATACAATGTGTTGTGAAAGGCACACACTTAAATTAAATGGATATGCCCCCCCACCCCCAACATCACAAGGCAGGGTCATAGTAGAATATTTTACATTTTGAATCCCTGTTAGTGGATTTATTTATTTGTCATTATGAATTCCTGTTGAGCCATTTTTCCATAAAATTTCCCTTTTTATTGTCTTAACAAATATTTGGTTTTGTAGATGTTCTCGGATCAGCAGTTGGGTTTGCTGTATTCACAGCTCTTCTGTCGTCATGGGCCCTTACATTTGCCATTGGAGGGGAGCGTCTCTTTGGACCTGTTTGGGATCAACTTGTAATGTACAAACTTGCTGATAAATTAGAGTTGTCTGGTTGGAGCTAGTCTTATGCGCTCCTTTCTGAATAACATTGTTCTCAACATGCTTTATATTACCTTTTATTTCTTTCTAATTGTCTTTTTTTGGATGTGACTAGAATTCTTTTACTTTCTTTGAACACATGATCTTGTATATATATTCTATACTCTGAGTTTTACAATGATTTGTATTCAGTGATTGAAATTGAAGCCTTTCTTTACCTCAGCTTGCAAATAATGGTCAGTCTCAAGCGTAGTAGCCCTTTTTAGCTTTCAACTGAAGGGTTGTATTTGTAGGCGACACCTATTTTCAGTTATAAATATATATATCATATTCATATACTAAAAAATGGCCTGGGTAACAGTTTTGCGGATTACAAACTAGGTACTACAGAAATTCTTTGGTTTTGTTTGCTTGCAGTTCAATATGTGTAATTAAGACTTGCTCTAAATAATAGAGCTGGCCAATGATGTTGAAGAATGCAATACCTCAAACAATTTTTTAATATAACAAAGAACAAGGATTTTTAAAATTTGACGTTGAAGCCCTGTCCTTGTGTGTTATTGGCACCAAAATACAGAACAATGTGATACACAGAGGTGACAGCAACATTCCATTAAAGAATTTGGATTAAAAATTTCGTGATTCTTTTAACATCACTGATCTCCATGTAAGTAGGTTTCTAAAGCACTATTCCATAATCCATACTGAATCAACATTGATATCCCTGAAGTCCACTAAGAGGTACTGACAGTCTGACACTGATATATAGATTTGGATTAGATATCAGCAACTGCCAACCATTGAACCAAGATGGCTAGTCTTTAGTCTTTTAATGAAAAAATTTATGTATGTCGAGTGATAGATTTGTACAATATCTACTCTTAGAGGATGTATTGCGTTAATAATACTCAGAAGATAATAGTCCCAATGAAAAATTAAGGAAAGTATAATCAAGATTTTATCATCAAGGAGGACTGGAGTAATAGAATTTGGTCACCAAGATCGAAGGTAAATGTTAGGTAAGAATGTAGACTATAATTTTGAGATATTGAAATTTCATCATGCATAAACTTTTTTTTTTTTTTTTTCCTACATTTGAAAATAAACTCTTCCTCTTCGGCTAAGGCCTGAGACAACCCCCATTTTCAACCACTTGTAACTCCTTGGAGCTAATTCTTTATTCCATACAATAGCTAAAACATAAATGAAAAAGTTAACCCAAGCTAGCTGTGAGACGCAAGGCTATATCACTTAGGTCAATAACCTTAGTGTTCTTATCGGTTATTGGTGATGTACGAATTTCAGGTCCAATGCTGCTGAAAGACTTTTCGCATATTTGTGCTTGAAACATACCATCACTAATAAGAGATGCAGCAGTTACAATAACATTCGAATCCAAATTTTTGAGGGCATTAGGAATCTTATCAAAGATAGTTGAGGTGTACCCATCAGAGCAAAGGTTGAGGCTATTTATAAGAGTAGGATCAGTGGCCCCATTGAGCAATGTTTTCACTTGGGCAAGCGTGTCTGTGGCACTGGACAGCACCAAATCGTATATGATACGTGTGAGACCTTTGGTATCCGTTGCACTAGCGGAACGAGGGTCTGATCTCAGAGATGTCACACATAAATCATTATTGCGAGTTTTTGCACAAGAATCTGATATTAAATCAGCTCCAACCTCACTCAAGGATTGGTTTAGAAGAAAGAGTGTGAGAATTGCAGCCCATGACACGATGGAGTTCATCTTGATGCTTCTTTCTTGGCTTCGTACGTTTGGAAGATGCTGCAAATTTCTATACATGCTATAAGAGAATATGTGATATTTCTATACATATATAGTCGTATGAAATCCCTCAGGCTAAGAGGGATAAGATGTGTGGAATATGAATATCCACATATTGTGAATTCAATACACACAAAAAGGCGGACAAAATGTGCCGTCCCGCAAGATTTTCTCCACCCCAAAGACTAGGCGCCAGGATGGGAATGAATTTTCCTTCATTCTTTTCAGAAATCTCTTCTTTAATAATAGTATATAGCTAATATAGTATGTCATCTGCACCAAATTCTTTTCATTGTGCATTGTGATATTGATGTATGGACTTTATCTTTTCTATTAATAATTATAGATGTTCAGTGTTTGCATGAGTTGATATTGTAATGTCTTTGAAGTTCAAACAAACTCTGTCTGACATAATGATTCATTTTAAAGCTGAATACATCATCAAATTATTACAAGCAATTTGTTCTCATAATTTTTTCTTGTATACCATATTTTTGGCTATGGAACTAATTTTTCTTTACTATATTCATCATATTCGGTGCATATAATCATCATATTTGGTCCACGTAGTCTAAATTTTGTTTAGATATTGTTGGATATAAGTAGAAGTGAGGAAACTCCTCTATAGCTATCTCAAGGGGACTCAAATGAATTGCTCTTTAGCATTTCCAGCATTTTTTAGTATTTATGAGATTAGTGAAGATAAATGAGAAACTCAGATGGTGCCTTCTGGCTATTGCAAAGATTAATTTGAAATCTTGCACCAGAGATTGTCTACTTTTCTGTTCCCAACCGTTATTTGCTAAATTCTGAAATATTCCTTGTTATAGAATGGTTACTGTCCTACTAAATTTTTCCCAAAATAGAGAAATCCCACATATGGTAACCAAAAGTATCATAATTGTTACTTATTTTCCCTTATAAGTCTTTCTTGTCGTGATCATTCATTTATAGGTTAAGTACACTATTAGTCCCTAACGTTTACAAGGTTACACGTTTAGTCTCTAATGTTTGAAACATGCACAATTGGTCCCTAAGGTTTCAAAATAGTGCACTATTGGTCCCTATGGTAATTTTTAGTCCCTAAGTGTCAAAAAAGTGTGTGCAATTGATCCCTAAAGTTTCAAAAAGTTAGTGCTATTGGTCCCTAAATGATGCAATTTAGGGACGACCAATAACGCCCATTTTTAGTCCCTAAAGTTTAAAAAATGAGCACTATTGGTCCCTAGGGACCAACAATGTACGTTTTTTAAACGTTAGGAACCAATTGCGTGCGTTTCAAACATTAGGACCAATTGTGTATTTAACTCTTCATCTATTCATTCTTTCTTGCTTCCTTTTTATATACCCCCTCCCCTTTCCTCTTTCTTTCTTCAACACTGGCTTCTTTTGAGAGTGAAAGATTTGGCTTCCTTCTTCTACTTTCACGGCTGTATAATATATTAATATGCCTCTTCAAATGAGAAACCATTTCTTTTTTGCTAGAAATAAGCATGTGCTCATTGGTATGATCGAAAGAGTATTCAGCATTGAAATTTTATTCCAATTCCTGTTTACACATCAGATACCATTACATCTTACTCACAAACAACCTCAATGAGACAACGTCCCTTCTCTATCTATTTTTCTTGCTAAAGTTCATTAATTGTATTCAAATGGCTGGTTTTCTTCGCTAGATAGAAATTGTTTCACTGCTCCAGATTGTTAATCTGATTTGGTATCAAAAGATCGCTCACTCAGGATGAATTTTTCATTTTTACATTAACAGCTTGCTATATGTCCATTTTTTCATCTGTACCAATGAGTGTGCTTTTATTAGTTTATATCAGCCTAATGAAAACATAGATCTGATGATCAACCTTAATTAATTACACTTATTTATATGGTAGATAAGTATTGTAACTTGCAAATAACACGTCTACAACCCTTTTTGACTATATGTTATCATAACTTAACTTTGGATATCAGTTATTGGGCAATTTGAGGGACTTAATTAACCTCTAACAGTATGAAAAGAAAATTGATTTTCTTTTATCAAAATTCTCTTGTTGATTCTTTTGGATCTTGGGTTGAATTGGCAGGCCACTTTTGAGGTTGCCCACCTTCTGGTTGGTAATGACATTAAGTGGATTTTTGGGACTGGCAATCAGCTTCACTTCTATGTGGTTTCTTCATCAAACTGGGGCTACAACATACAGGTGAGATAAGAATACTTGACTTACCTTCAAAAAAGAGGAAGCTAATATGTTACTTTTACGTAGGATCCTTATTTTCTCTTTCTTTTTTGCTTTTCTAATTGAGACAATATGACCCAACTTCGAGAATGAACCAAGTAGTTAGTATTAGGTTTTAACTTTTATTTACCAATATTTTTTTTCCTTAGTGAACTAGGTGCAAATAAATGGAGCTCAGGTTTGGTAAGAGTTAAGTTTTGTGCAAACTGGCCACCCAATAACAAAGCATTGGTATATGATAAATGCTTGCATTGGGTTGATGTGGGTAAAAGATTTGAAAGCTCAGTGTTGGGTGAGGCTGATTCAGTTGGGCAGGTCTTATGCCATTATGAACCCCAAGTTTGTATTAAGTCAAATGAAATTTGACTGAAAAGTTTGCCAAATCATTTTTTTTTTTTTTCAAAAATTAATTATCAGTTTACTTTGCTTAAACCATTATCCTTATTTTAGGTAAGACTGTATTAATGATAAAACAAGTTTACGTACATCTCTAATCACTAAACTGCATCCTGCAGCCTTGTGGGTTCGTTGAATAAGATCCCTCTGTCTATTACTGGCATCCTTCTTTTCAAAGTTCCTACCAGCTTGGAGAACGCAGCAAGCATATTCTTCGGTAAGTTCTATCCATATCATTGACTTGACTTCTTTCACAAACCACATGAAACAAAACTTTAATTTGGTTTTTTAACATTACCAACTCAATTTTGCACTCTTTAGGTCTTTTGGCTGGAGTATTCTTTGCTAGGGCCAAAATGCGGGAGAGATCTCAAACCTGAAAAGCAGTGAAAGTTATGTTTCTTTACATTATAACCAAGTTTTACACTTTCGAGTAAACTGCATCCGACTGCTTGACCATCTCATGAAGTCATCACAGATAGTCAGCCAAGCTGTTTTGTCTGGAAAAAGAGTGAAGATCTTGGCCCATTTGCAGGTGCTGTCCGCTTGAATTTCCTTATTACAAAGGAGAGCGGTGATCTATTGGAATGGATTGGGTGTGTCTGGGTTTGTTGTATTGAGGGAAGATGCCATTACTAATTCTTTTTCGGATATGTATTGTGATATGTAACTCTTATCTTCCCCTGTATCATTTCTTGTTTGTCTTATAGATTTTCACATTGTATTTGAAACCTTCATTTCTACATAAGAAGTTACATGAGCAGTGAAGATAATGGTGAAAGTGGATTTTACTTAACAAGTAAATCCATTTCCTTATTGAATCTTTCAAGTTTGGGTTGTTTTTTCATTTTTTTTCTAAAGATGTAATTGAAGCCGATTCCAGTTGGAACACTGACATTTCTTATTTGGAACCTTTATAAGTGCAGAACCAATAACATATAAAAGTAATTCATCAGCCAAAACTGGAAGGGTAATGGGTGAGAAGTCTCTGCAGCACTATGATGGTTGGACTCAGGAATCAATATGTGGGATAAATGTCACCCCATTAAATGGGGGCAATGCTCGAGAAAGTTTAGATTTTCCAATCCAATTCCATTCATCCCATATATTTGTTCAAGTTACACTATGTTTAAGTTTTGTTTATGTTACATCATGCAATAATTTTATATTGTGTGATTTTTTTTTGACAATCCTTCATGTTTCCATTAGAATATGTTGTTTCTTTATATCCTTCATGTTTGCAAGATATCAAGATAATCAGATATTAATAATAATCTCATTCAGAACATGTTTAAATTTTAGGCGTTTTTTACTTAAAATTATACATAAAACACAAGTTGATGCATCAAAAAGTAAATAACGTTTGATTAATATAAAATTCAATGTGCATGTTAAGAATAAAGAGAATCTGTAATCTAACGGTGGGATTATAAAATAATAATTTCAGGCACTATGATCTACATTTTAAGCATGCCTTGCCAACAAATGTGTTGACATGTCTGGTTCTATAGACCTTAGTGCCATTATCATGAATGAACCCCTTCCATTATCATCTCTTAAATCCTTGTATTTTTTGTGAAAATTATTGTCCGGGCTATCGCAATTGCATCAATCTCTTTAGCCTCATTTAAAGACATCTACATTTTAAGCATGCCTTGCCAACAAATGTGTTGACATGCCCTACTTTTGACATGTTTGGTTCTGTAGAGCTTAGTGCCTGCATTATCATGAATGAACCCCTTTCAAGATCATCTCTTGAATCTTTTGTATTTTTTTGTGAAAAGTAATTGCCCGGACTATTGCATTTGCATCAATCTCTTTAGCCTCATTTACTAATTTTTTTTAGATAAAATATTGTTTTTGTCCTTAAAGATTGTATAAAGTTTGTTTCTCATCTCTAATTAAAAAAAAAAAATTCTTTTTTCATCCTTAAACTATTGAAAAATTTAAACTTTTTATTCATTCTATTCATTTTCGTTAATTTTTATCCTACGAGTACGTGACTAATGAAATGCTTAGGTGGTATTAATTTTAGCATTAAAGAAAAAATAGAAAGAAAACAAAATGACAGACAAAGTGAAACACATGGCAAGAAACTATTGGTTACACAAACGGTTAGGAAGAAAACGAACTAACAGGAAATCCCCAAATTATCTGAAGCAAAAGTAAAAGAAAGTATTAGAAACATAAGCACAAGTATACGAATTTCAAGAATGCATAATGCGAACCACATCAAGACCGGGGACATTAATCTTGTTTCATAACCCCACTTTATGACAAACCCCAGTTTCCACAATAGCACAAAACCTCAAATCTATCTTTTTGAAACCATATTTTTTACTTTCGACCTTGACCTCCGGGACTAACATGTGTTGTGTGCGCACTCCGTACATACTCCTTGTTTACATGGGGGAGGAAAAATAAAAATTGAGAGACGTCACCTAAACTTATCATTGAGATTCTAAGGTATAATTGGTCACCTATCTCTTCTTGATTTATTAATTCTATGGATAGATAAAAACGGTCTCAAACCATCAAATGGATCCAAAAAGTTGATTATACATAAGGAAGGTGTTAGGCATTCCTCTGACAATGATCACAATTCGTCTACTATCTCTCATATGATTTGTTTAATAACTAATAAATCAAATTGTCAGCTTTTGAGAATAATGACGAATATCACAACATTGTCGTATATACGTCAAGATTGACACTTGTGGATTGAGGCTATTGGTTTTATTGGGGAATTAACAAATTTTAGAATGCTTTTGGAAATTCTAACATTGACCACCAAAATAGGGTGTATTAGTTTAGGCTATGATCGAGGTCTCATTATCCATAAAGGTGTGAAACCTTACAAGGATAATATGGTATGTCCTATGGAAACTTGGATCCTATCTAGTTTTTTGGGTGTTATCCTCAATCATTCTACATTTTAATTTTTATATTTTTTTTAGACAATTCGATAGTTGGAGGAAGAGATTTGAATCTTAAATATCTTTATTTGAAACACTAAGAAATGTTAGTTAACTTACACGACTCTTGAAAATTTATTTTATTTTAGCTATACTTTAGAAAATGTTTTTATATTTGTAAATATTTTTTAATTATTAAATTTTACTAAAAATATAAATTTTGATATGAAAAATATCAAATAGAATCTCTTAATAACACTATTACTAGTAAAGTAATAAAAAAAAATGCTTCTTAAAATTGATTGTCATAAGAAAAACTTAGTCATATCATCAATTGAAAAATAGATACAAGCAAAGCTTAAATACAAAAACTAAAATAGTAATTTTGCATTTTAAAAAGCCAGAAGAATGGATTTTAATAAAATTAAAAAATTTATAATGAGTTTTATAATATATTAAAAAAAAAAAAAAAAGACTTAAAATGGTCTGCTTCAGGCACAAGATGTTTAGAGCTTGACCACAGTAAACAAATAAAAGTTGCTCTCACGACTCTCTGAGGGCTGAAGGCGTAGGAATTTGGAAGATAGAAACGACGTCGCTCGAGACTCGAGGCTCGTGGAGAAGATGGAGAATCAAACCACCAATCCCAACAATAACTCAAACGCAAATCCAAACCCTAGTCCAAACCGGAACTCGATAACCGGGTCATGGCCGGTCTGGCCCACGATCGACGGCCCTCTAGGCTTATCGGAGGAAGATTCGGTGAGATACGCGCGGCGGTTCTACAAGTTCGGATTCGCAATGCTGCCGTGGCTTTGGGCCCTCAATTGCTTCTACTTCTGGCCGGTTCTCCGTCACTCTCGCTCGTTCCCTGCCATTCGCCGCTGTACTCTCTCTCTCTCTCTCTTTCCGAATTGAATTCATTTATTTTGTTCCAATTTCGATTATTGAAATTTAAAAAGAAAGATTCTTTACTAGTTTGTGGCGTGCACATCATACAATTTTAATGTTGCCTATGCGCGTTTTGGGTGGGAAAGGATCAAATTTTGGATTCACAAATGGAGCTTTTTGTTGAAATTCTATCTACTTGTTTGTTTCAAAATTAAGGTTTGAAGGAAGGTCTCCCAATTACTGTGTCTGTGTGTGAGGCTTTCGTTTATGTTTTATGCCAATGAGGTATAGCTCAAATGCCATGGTGAATTCGTGGCTTCAAAAGTCAAAACCCACTGGTTGCATGTTTAACTTACCAATTGAAAAAAATAAGTTTGTCTTAGAGTTTTAAGATGAAATATATAGAGGGATGTTGGTTTCTGATAAAAATGATATTGAGAATTATTACCTAGTTTCCTGTAAATCTATGCTGGAAAAAAGAGTTAAATACCTGACCAACTAATGCTCTGCTGTATCAATATATTTGGTTAACAGTCTTGCTGCTGGTTAAATCTTGCATTGCTAATGAGTAAGAATCTACCTGACCTATCTTCTTGTGTTTAGAAATGTGATGAAATGCTTATCCATTAAGGTAGGAAATTAGAGAACTTGTGTCACTATTTGTTTTTTTCATAAAGGAATTTGAGATTCCATTTAGGTATCGAAGCTCAATTCTTGCCAATGAGCTTTAACTCAATGATGTAGGACATATTGGAGAATTTGTGTACATGTGCTTGTGGTGGGGTTAGGGCTAGTAGGATTTGTGGATGTAGGGTTTAGAACTTTTAAAAAGAAGGGTTAAGGCTCAAAATGGGGCAGGCTTTGATGAGTTTTTTATGGCCATTTGATAGAGAAAGTATGTGAGGTTTTAGGGTTTTGATAGGTAGTAGGAAGGGCTTGACTTGAGGTTGTAAGGAAAAGGGAAATTTACGGTGTTCAGGGGTTGTATGAACAATATTTGTGAACAGTACCACAAGAAAGGGGAGGAGAAAAAGAATAATAACGCTAATGTGCCTCAATATTAAAGACCTCAGTATTTTTTTTAATCAAGTCTTATCTATTCTTTGAGTACATTGAGCATATATAATTATATATATATAGAGAGAGAGAGAGAGAGGACTCTTTTTTGTACTAGTAAGTATCAGGACTCCTAATTTGACTGTAAACTAAAACCTAATAGAATAATAACTAAAAAAAAGACTAACTTGGACTCAAAGAAAATAAATTCTAAGATATTTAGGATCTCTTAGAAAATTTTAAACTCAACTAAACTACCCTTAATTCGTAGGAGTTGTAGAAATTATAGTTTTGTCCTTGAATACAAAAATGACCGGAACCTGATAGATAAAAACCCTAATCAAATATTGATTTAACCCTAGAACATATTTAACTAGACCTTAAAATTACACGACTTTTACTTTATTGGACTACACACATGGTACCCGCAAAATAAATCTTCAATAGACGAATTGTGAAGGAGTCACCATTGACCTTCCATGTCTGCATCACTGGCACTTCCTTTCCTTATAGGAGCAACGTAAAGGATGAGGTCATGGATTTAAAACCCACCAAGTGCACGCGCAACTTATCAACAACGGGAACAAAACCTTAGTCCCAAAATTTGGGGTTGGCTAGGGATCTTCAATAGATTAATAGGGGTTGGGCACATATATTGTTCTCCGCCATTCTATCCTAACCAACATCATACTTTTTGTCACATTTTTAATTAATGTCTTTTTAAATCTGGTTCATTCAATTGAGCATGTGGATTAGATGTCATCCAATGTACCTATTCATTTCATATCAATCTGGTACTGTAATGTTATAAAAACTTTCAGCAAAGAACAAATGGAAGTCCTCTTGTGTGGAGGTTGGCTGTTGCACTCTCATTGAAAAGCAAAGAAACATTTGACCTGCAATCACAAATTTCATTGTAGTTGTCACAACATTTCATAATTATTGTGCAGTTTTTTTTTGGTTTAATCACGCTTATTTAAGATAGAAAGGAGTTATCATTATATACATGGAGGTTTGCACCAACTAGAAAAAGAAATTTTAGGGTTGGCTAGGTATCTTATATAGACTAATTAGGGTTGGACACATGGTAAATTTTAGGGTTCTCTGTCATTCTATTCTAACCAGCATCATACTTTTCTGTCACGTCTTTAATTAACACGTCTTTTTAATTCTAGTTTATTCAATTCAGAACGTGGGTTATATGTCATCCAGTGTGCCTATTCATTACATATCAATCTGGTACTGCAATGTTATAAAACCTTTCAGCAAAGAACAATTGGGAGTCCTCTTGTGTGGAGGTTGTCTGTTGCACTCATTAAAAAGCAAAGAAACATTTGACCCGCAATCTCAAATTTCATTGTAGTTGGCATGCATACATCATGTGGGCTTATTGTGCAGTTTTGGTTTAATTATGCTTATTTAACCAAGAAAGGAGTGATCATTATATACATGGATGTTTGCACCAAACAGAAAAAAGAAATAGAAGTTCCACATGAAGCATTAGTTATATCTGATGCACTTGTTGTTTTATGCTGTGTCAAAGCTTCCTGTATTATTTCCTATTACATACATGAGCTAATTCACTAAAAACGGAATCACAGAACAGAAGAAGCCATGTTTTGTGTGTGTGTTGTCTGTATTTTTGTTCAAATTTTGAAAGGTCATCCTTGGTCTAAATGTTGTGCCTCTGATCTTTGTGGTTTGAATTTTTATTGCTTCAAGAGATATAGTGTGCATTATTTCTGTTTTCCAATGATGCTTGTGACGAGTGATTTTTCTTCCCTACTTATCTTCTTTCATTTTTAAGTTTGATGCATCTGCTCTACTTTGGTCTAAATTTATGCATTATTTGCTGAAAACATGGGCAGAGGGTGAGATTGTAAGTTCAAAATTCACCAATAGAAAAATCTCTATTACGATTCACTTTGTGGTGGCAGTTCTGTATAACTGAGTTGCATACAATGTGTTGTGAAAGGCACACACTTAAATTAAATGGATATGCCCCCCCACCCCCAACATCACAAGGCAGGGTCATAGTAGAATATTTTACATTTTGAATCCCTGTTAGTGGATTTATTTATTTGTCATTATGAATTCCTGTTGAGCCATTTTTCCATAAAATTTCCCTTTTTATTGTCTTAACAAATATTTGGTTTTGTAGATGTTCTCGGATCAGCAGTTGGGTTTGCTGTATTCACAGCTCTTCTGTCGTCATGGGCCCTTACATTTGCCATTGGAGGGGAGCGTCTCTTTGGACCTGTTTGGGATCAACTTGTAATGTACAAACTTGCTGATAAATTAGAGTTGTCTGGTTGGAGCTAGTCTTATGCGCTCCTTTCTGAATAACATTGTTCTCAACATGCTTTATATTACCTTTTATTTCTTTCTAATTGTCTTTTTTTGGATGTGACTAGAATTCTTTTACTTTCTTTGAACACATGATCTTGTATATATATTCTATACTCTGAGTTTTACAATGATTTGTATTCAGTGATTGAAATTGAAGCCTTTCTTTACCTCAGCTTGCAAATAATGGTCAGTCTCAAGCGTAGTAGCCCTTTTTAGCTTTCAACTGAAGGGTTGTATTTGTAGGCGACACCTATTTTCAGTTATAAATATATATATCATATTCATATACTAAAAAATGGCCTGGGTAACAGTTTTGCGGATTACAAACTAGGTACTACAGAAATTCTTTGGTTTTGTTTGCTTGCAGTTCAATATGTGTAATTAAGACTTGCTCTAAATAATAGAGCTGGCCAATGATGTTGAAGAATGCAATACCTCAAACAATTTTTTAATATAACAAAGAACAAGGATTTTTAAAATTTGACGTTGAAGCCCTGTCCTTGTGTGTTATTGGCACCAAAATACAGAACAATGTGATACACAGAGGTGACAGCAACATTCCATTAAAGAATTTGGATTAAAAATTTCGTGATTCTTTTAACATCACTGATCTCCATGTAAGTAGGTTTCTAAAGCACTATTCCATAATCCATACTGAATCAACATTGATATCCCTGAAGTCCACTAAGAGGTACTGACAGTCTGACACTGATATATAGATTTGGATTAGATATCAGCAACTGCCAACCATTGAACCAAGATGGCTAGTCTTTAGTCTTTTAATGAAAAAATTTATGTATGTCGAGTGATAGATTTGTACAATATCTACTCTTAGAGGATGTATTGCGTTAATAATACTCAGAAGATAATAGTCCCAATGAAAAATTAAGGAAAGTATAATCAAGATTTTATCATCAAGGAGGACTGGAGTAATAGAATTTGGTCACCAAGATCGAAGGTAAATGTTAGGTAAGAATGTAGACTATAATTTTGAGATATTGAAATTTCATCATGCATAAACTTTTTTTTTTTTTTTTTTTTTTTTTTCTACATTTGAAAATAAACTCTTCCTCTTCGGCTAAGGCCTGAGACAACCCCCATTTTCAACCACTTGTAACTCCTTGGAGCTAATTCTTTATTCCATACAATAGCTAAAACATAAATGAAAAAGTTAACCCAAGCTAGCTGTGAGACGCAAGGCTATATCACTTAGGTCAATAACCTTAGTGTTCTTATCGGTTATTGGTGATGTACGAATTTCAGGTCCAATGCTGCTGAAAGACTTTTCGCATATTTGTGCTTGAAACATACCATCACTAATAAGAGATGCAGCAGTTACAATAACATTCGAATCCAAATTTTTGAGGGCATTAGGAATCTTATCAAAGATAGTTGAGGTGTACCCATCAGAGCAAAGGTTGAGGCTATTTATAAGAGTAGGATCAGTGGCCCCATTGAGCAATGTTTTCACTTGGGCAAGCGTGTCTGTGGCACTGGACAGCACCAAATCGTATATGATACGTGTGAGACCTTTGGTATCCGTTGCACTAGCGGAACGAGGGTCTGATCTCAGAGATGTCACACATAAATCATTATTGCGAGTTTTTGCACAAGAATCTGATATTAAATCAGCTCCAACCTCACTCAAGGATTGGTTTAGAAGAAAGAGTGTGAGAATTGCAGCCCATGACACGATGGAGTTCATCTTGTTGCTTCTTTCTTGGCTTCGTACGTTTGGAAGATGCTACAAATAAGAGAATATGTGATATTTCTATACATATATAGTCGTATGAAATCCCTCAGGCTAAGAGGGATAAGAATTAAGATGTGTGGGAATATGAATATCCACATATCCTGAATTCAATACACACAAAAAGGCGGACAAAATGTGCCGTCCCGCATGATTTTCTCCACCCCAAAGACTAGGCGCCAGGATGGGAATGAATTTTCCTTCATTCTTTTCAGAAATCACTTCTTTAATAATAGTATATAGCTAATATAGTATGTCATCTGCACCAAATTCTTTGCATTGTGCATTGTGATATTGATGTATGGACTTTATCTTTTCTATTAATAATTATAGATGTTCAGTGTTTGCATGAGTTGATATTGTAATGTCTTTGAAGTTCAAACAAACTCTGTCTGACATAATGATTCATTTTAAAGCTGAATACATCATCAAATTATTACAAGCAATTTGTTCTCATAATTTTTTCTTGTATACCATATTTTTGGCTATGGAACTAATTTTTCTTTACTATATTCATCATATTCGGTGCATATAATCATCATATTTGGTCCACGTAGTCTAAATTTTGTTTAGATATTGTTGGATATAAGTAGAAGTGAGGAAACTCCTCTATAGCTATCTCAAGGGGACTCTTGCTCTTTAGCATTTCCAGCATTTTTTAGTATTTATGAGATTAGTGAAGATAAATGAGAAACTCAGATGGTGCCTTCTGGCTATTGCAAAGATTAATTTGAAATCTTGCACCAGAGATTGTCTACTTTTCTGTTCCCAACCGTTATTTGCTAAATTCTGAAATATTCCTTGTTATAGAATGGTTACTGTCCACTAAATTTTTCCCAAAATAGAGAAATCCCACATATGGTAACCAAAAGTATCATAATTGTTACTTATTTTCCCTTATAAGTCTTTCTTGTCGTGATCATTCATTTATAGGTTAAGTACACTATTATTCCCTAACGTTTATAAGGTTACACGTTTAGTCCCTAATGTTTGAAACACGTGCACAATTGGTCCCTAACGTTTCAAAATAGTGTACAATTGGTCCCTATGGTAATTTTTAGTCCCTAAGTGTCAAAAAAGTGTGTGCAATTGATCCCTAAAGTTTCAAAAAGTTAGTGCTATTGGTCCCTAAATGATGCAATTTAGGGACGACCAATAACGCCCATTTTTAGTCCCTAAAGTTTAAAAAATGAGCACTATTGGTCCCTAGGGACCAACAATGCACGTTTTTTAAACGTTAGGGACCAATTGCGTGCGTTTCAAACATTAGGACCAATAGTGTATTTAACCCTTCATCTATTCATTCTTTCTTGCTTCCTTTTTATATACCCCCTCCCCTTTCCTCTTTCTTTCTTCAACACTGGCTTCTTTTGAGAGTGAAAGATTTGGCTTCCTTCTTCTACTTTCACGGCTGTATAATATATTAATATGCCTCTTCAAATGAGAAACCATTTCTTTTTTGCTAGAAATAAGCATGTGCTCATTGGTATGATCGAAAGAGTATTCAGCATTGAAATTTTATTCCAATTCCTGTTTACACATCAGATACCATTACATCTTACTCACAAACAACCTCAATGAGACAACGTCCCTTCTCTATCTATTTTTCTTGCTAAAGTTCATTAATTGTATTCAAATGGCTGGTTTTCTTCGCTAGATAGAAATTGTTTCACTGCTCCAGATTGTTAATCTGATTTGGTATCAAAAGATCGCTCACTCAGGATGAATTTTTCATTTTTACATTAACAGCTTGCTATATGTCCATTTTTTCATCTGTACCAATGAGTGTGCTTTTATTAGTTTATATCAGCCTAATGAAAACATAGATCTGATGATCAACCTTAATTAATTACACTTATTTATATGGTAGATAAGTATTGTAACTTGCAAATAACACGTCTACAACCCTTTTTGACTATATGTTATCATAACTTAACTTTGGATATCAGTTATTGGGCAATTTGAGGGACTTAATTAACCTCTAACAGTATGAAAAGAAAATTGATTTTCTTTTATCAAAATTCTCTTGTTGATTCTTTTGGATCTTGGGTTGAATTGGCAGGCCACTTTTGAGGTTGCCCACCTTCTGGTTGGTAATGACATTAAGTGGATTTTTGGGACTGGCAATCAGCTTCACTTCTATGTGGTTTCTTCATCAAACTGGGGCTACAACATACAGGTGAGATAAGAATACTTGACTTACCTTCAAAAAAGAGGAAGCTAATATGTTACTTTTACGTAGGATCCTTATTTTCTCTTTCTTTTTTGCTTTTCTAATTGAGACAATATGACCCAACTTCGAGAATGAACCAAGTAGTTAGTATTAGGTTTTAACTTTTATTTACCAATATTTTTTTTCCTTAGTGAACTAGGTGCAAATAAATGGAGCTCAGGTTTGGTAAGAGTTAAGTTTTGTGCAAACTGGCCACCCAATAACAAAGCATTGGTATATGATAAATGCTTGCATTGGGTTGATGTGGGTAAAAGATTTGAAAGCTCAGTGTTGGATGAGGCTGATTCAGTTGGGCAGGTCTTATGCCATTATGAACCCCAAGTTTGTATTAAGTCAAATGAAATTTGACTGAAAAGTTTGCCAAATCATTTTTTTTTTTTTTTTCAAAAATTAATTATCAGTTTACTTTGCTTAAACCATTATCCTTATTTTAGGTAAGACTGTATTAATGATAAAACAAGTTTACGTACATCTCTAATCACTAAACTGCATCCTGCAGCCTTGTGGGTTCGTTGAATAAGATCCCTCTGTCTATTACTGGCATCCTTCTTTTCAAAGTTCCTACCAGCTTGGAGAACGCCGCAAGCATATTCTTCGGTAAGTTCTATCCATATCATTGACTTGACTTCTTTCACAAACCACATGAAACAAAACTTTAATTTGGTTTTTTAACATTACCAACTCAATTTTGCACTCTTTAGGTCTTTTGGCTGGAGTATTCTTTGCTAGGGCCAAAATGCGGGAGAGATCTCAAACCTGAAAAGCAGTGAAAGTTATGTTTCTTTACATTATAACCAAGTTTTACACTTTCGAGTAAACTGCATCCGACTGCTTGACCATCTCATGAAGTCATCACAGATAGTCAGCCAAGCTGTTTTGTCTGGAAAAAGAGTGAAGATCTTGGCCCATTTGCAGGTGCTGTCCGCTTGAATTTCCTTATTACAAAGGAGAGCGGTGATCTATTGGAATGGATTGGGTGTGTCTGGGTTTGTTGTATTGAGGGAAGATGCCATTACTAATTCTTTTTCGGATATGTATTGTGATATGTAACTCTTATCTTCCCCTGTATCATTTCTTGTTTGTCTTATAGATTTTCACATTGTATTTGAAACCTTCATTTCTACATAAGAAGTTACATGAGCAGTGAAGATAATGGTGAAAGTGGATTTTACTTAACAAGTAAATCCATTTCCTTATTGAATCTTTCAAGTTTGGGTTGTTTTTTCATTTTTTTTCTAAAGATGTAATTGAAGCCGATTCCAGTTGGAACACTGACATTTCTTATTTGGAACCTTTATAAGTGCAGAACCAATAACATATAAAAGTAATTCATCAGCCAAAACTGGAAGGGTAATGGGTGAGAAGTCTCTGCAGCACTATGATGGTTGGACTCAGGAATCAATATGTGGGATAAATGTCACCCCATTAAATGGGGGCAATGCTCGAGAAAGTTTAGATTTTCCAATCCAATTCCATTCATCCCATATATTTGTTCAAGTTACACTATGTTTAAGTTTTGTTTATGTTACATCATGCAATAATTTTATATTGTGTGATTTTTTGACAACTCCATTAGAATATGTTGTTTCTTTATATCCAAGTTGATTCAAAAAGTAAATAATGATTAATATAAAATTCAATTGCATGTTAAGAATAAAAGATCTGTATCAACGGTGGGATTATAAAATAATAATATAATCAGATATTAATAATAATCTTTTTTTTTCATTCAGAACATGTTTAAATTTTAGGCGTTTTTTACTTAAAATTATACATAAAACACAAGTTGATGCATCAAAAAGTAAATAACGTTTGATTAATATAAAATTCAATGTGCATGTTAAGAATAAATGTTAAGAATAAAGAGAATCTGTAATCTAACGGTGGGATTATCAAATAATAATTGCAGGCACTAAGATCTACATTTTAAGCATGCCTTGCCAACAAATGTGTTGACATGTCTGGTTCTATAGACCTTAGTGCGATTATCATGAATGAACCCCTTCCATTATCATCTCTTAAATATCCTTGTATTTTTGGTGAAAATTATTGTCCGGGCTATCGCAATTGCATCAATCTCTTTAGCCTCATTTAAATTTTAAAGACATCTACATTTTAAGCATGCCTTGCCAACAAATGTGTTGACATGCCCTACTTTTGACATGTTTGGTTCTGTAGAGTGCCTGCTTAGTGCCTGCATTATCATGAATGATACTTTTTAATTTTTATTATCATGAATGAACCCCTTTCAAGATCATCTCTTGAATCTTTTGTATTTTTTTGTGAAAAGTAATTGCCCGGACTATTGCATTTGCATCAATCTCTTTAGCCTCATTTACTAATTTTTTTTAGATAAAATATTGTTTTTGTCCTTAAAGATTGTATAAAGTTTGTTTCTCATCTCTAATTAAAAAAAAAAAATTCTTTTTTCATAAATCCTTAAACTATTGAAAAATTTAAACTTTTTATTCATTGTATTCATTTTCGTTAATTTTATCCTACGAGTACGTGACTAATGAAATGCTTAGGTGGTACTAATTTTAGCATTAAAGAAAAAATAGAAAGAAAACAAAATGACAGACAAAGTGAAACACATGGCAAGAAACTATTGGTTACACAAACGGTTAGGAAGAAAACGAACTAACAAGGAAATCCCCAAATTATCTGAAGCAAAAGTAAAAGAAAGTATTAGAAACATAAGCACAAGTATACGAATTTCAAGAATGCATAATGCCAACCACATCAAGACCGGGGACATTAATCTTGTTTCATAACCCCACTTTATGACAACCCCAGTTTCCACAATAGCACAAAACCTCAAATCTATCTTGTTGAAACCATATTTTTTACTTTCGACCTTGACCTCCGGGACTAATATGTGTTGTATGTGCGCACTCTATACATACTCCTTGTTTACATGGGGGAGGAAAAATGAAAATTAGAGACGTCACCTAAACTTATCATTGAGATTCTAAGGTGTAATTGGTCACCTATCTCTTCTTGATTTATTAATTCTATGGATAGATAAAAACGGTCTCAAACCATCAAATGGATCCAGAAAGTTGATTATACATAAGGAATGTGTTAGGCATCTCTCTGACAATGATTACTTTTCGTCTACTATCTCTCATATGATTTGTTTAATAACTAATAAATCAAACTGTCAGCTTTTGAAAATAAGGGCGAATATCCCAACATTAATTGTCGTATATACATCAAGAATGACACTTGTGGATTGTGGCTATTGGTTTTATTGGGGGATTAACAAATTTTAGAATGCTTTGGAAATTCTAACATTGACCACCAAAATAGGGTGTATTAGTTTAGGCTATGATCGAGATCTCATTATCCATAAAGGTGTGAAACCTTACAAGGATAATATGGTATGTCCTATGGAAACTTGGATCCTATCTAGTTTTTTGGGTGTTATCCTCAATCATTCTACATTTTAATTTTTATATTTTTTTTAGACAATTCGATAGTTGGAGGAAGAGATTTGAATCTTAGATATTCTTTATTGGAAACACTAAGAAATGTCAGTTAACTTACACGACTTCTTGAAAATTTATTTTATTTTTGCTATACTTTAGAAAATGTTTTTATATTTGTAAATATTTTTTAATTATTAAATTTTACTAAAAATATAAATTTTGATAGGAAAAATATCAAATAAAATCTCTTAATAACACTATTACTAGTAAAGTAATAAAAAAAAATGCTTCTTAAAATTGATTGTCATAAGAAAAACTTAGTCATATCATCAATTGAAAAATAGATACAAGCAAAGCTTAAATACAAAAACTAAAATAGTAATTTTGCATTTTAAAAAGCCAGAAGAATGGATTTTAATAAAATTAAAAAATTTATAATGAGTTTTAAATATTTAAAAAAAAAAAAAAAAAAAAAAAAGACTTAAAATGGTCTGCTTCAGGCACAAGATGTTTAGAGTTGACCACAGTACACAAATAAAAGTTGCTCTCACGACTCTCTGAGGGCTGCTTCAGGCACAAGATGTTTAGAGTTAGACCACAGTACACAAATAAAAGTTGCTCTCACGACTCTCTGAGGTTTGGAATTTTGTCCAATTTCGATTTTGAAATTTAAAAAGAAAGATTCTTTACTAGTTTGTGGCGTGCACATCATACAATTTTAATGTTGTCTATGCGCGTTTTGGGTGGGAAAGGATCAAATTTTGGATTCGCAAATGGAGCTTTTTGTTGAAATTCTATCTACTTGTTTGTTTCAAAATTAAGGTTTGAAGGAAGGTCTCCCAATTACTGTGTCTGTGTGTGAGGCTTTTGTTTATGTTTTATGCCAATGAGGTATAGCTCAAATGCCATGGTGAATTCGTGGCTTCAAAAGTCAAAACCCACTGGTTGCATGTTTAACTTACCAATTGAAAAAAATAAGTTTGTCTTAGAGTTTTAAGATGAAATATATAGAGGGATGTTGGTTTCTGATAAAAATGATATTGAGAATTATTACCTAGTTTCCTGTAAATCTATGCTGGAAAAAAGAGTTAAATACCTGACCAACTAATGCTCTGCTGTATCAATATATTTGGTTAACAGTCTTGCTGCTGGTTAAATCTTGCATTGCTAATGAGTAAGAATCTACCTGACCTATCTTCTTGTGTTTAGAAATGTGATGAAATGCTTATCCATTAAGGTAGGAAATTAGAGAACTTGTGTCACTATTTGTTTTTTTCATAAAGGAATTTGAGATTCCATTTAGGTATCGAAGCTCAATTCTTGCCAATGAGCTTTAACTCAATGATGTAGGACATATTGGAGAATTTGTGTACATGTGCTTGTGGTGGGGTTAGGGCTAGTAGGATTTGTGGATGTAGGGTTTAGAACTTTTAAAAAGAAGGGTTAAGGCTCAAAATGGGGCAGGCTTTGATGAGTTTTTTATGGCCATTTGATAGAGAAAGTATGTGAGGTTTTAGGGTTTTGATAGGTAGTAGGAAGGGCTTGACTTGAGGTTGTAAGGAAAAGGGAAATTTACGGTGTTCAGGGGTTGTATGAAAAATATTTGTGAACAGTACCAAAAGAAAGGAGAGGAGAAAAAGAATAATAACGCTAATGTGCCTCAATATTAAAGACCTCAGTATTTTTTTTAATCAAGTCTTATCTATTCTTTGAGTACATTGAGCATATATAATTATATATATATATGAGAGAGAGAGAGAGAGGACTCTTTTTTGTACTAGTAGTATCAGGTGATGTAGGCTCTCAGGTAGAAGGGTTTGTGTTTAGGAATGGGGTTGGAGTGTGAGTTAATTTGAGTAGTAACTAGGCAGCATAAGGCCTCTGCATAGAGAAGTCCATCTCTAAAAGAAATAGCACACTAGGCTAAGTAATTCTCATTCACAAAATATCAAATCTAAAACTAAATTTACAAAGGCAAGGCCATGCATTATATAGCATGCCTCAGGTACAATCTGATTGGCTGCTGGATGCAGCCCTATGATTGGCTATCCTATGCTAAAAGCCCATTGGCTGAATTATTAACAACCCCTAACAAACTAACCAACTCAGCCAAGCCTTCCTATTGGCTGCACATGGCTTAATTCTAAGTGGTTAACAAGAAAAGACCAAGTACTAGGTTGTTAAGCTTTTGAGACAACAAGTACAAGGTTGTCTCAAAACTAATTACAAGCCTAAAACAGAAATGAAAACACTAGCTTAGATGCTCCTGCATCATACTCTCCCTCTTAAAAAGCATTTGGCCTCAAATGATCTCAGGTGCATGCTAAGTATTTGGCCCCAAGTGTTTCAAGCCGAGTCTTTCTTGGCTTATCTTCTTTATCTTGACCATGGGCTTGGACTTGCTTGTGTCCTTCTTTGGTCGTAATGTATAACGGTGTTCTCTCTTGTGCAAGCTACAATGACTCCCCTCAATCAACAAGTCACAAGCTTTGTCTTCACTGCTGCAAGTTGTGTGAGAGATTTTGCTTGCAAGCCTATTCTTTTCCTCCATTTCTTCCTTAGAAACTTGCAAAATCTTTGTTGTAGCATCCATATTTTCAAGCACAAACTGATTAGACACAGGTTTAAAGGTCATCATACCTTCCAATGTTATGCCTTCTGCTTGGTCATCACCAATTTCAGCTTCAACCTCTATGTCATAAACAGGTGGTTGTTCTACAATTTCTTCAATCATCAAGATACCTTCACTCACTTCCTCTGCTTCTTGATATTGATCATAAACGGGTTCTTGAAGGTAGTCCTCCTCTTGATTTTCTTCAATCATCAAGATGCCTTTCATCATTCCTTCACTGTACTGGAACGCTGCTGTGCTAGAATGTTGCTGCCAATTGCTGCATTGGATTGTTGCATCCAGTTGCATTATTGGAATGTTGCTGCCAGTGGCTGCATCACTTTCTTCTTCCATTGTTTTTGTCATCAAGGTCTTATTTTTGGCTTGCAAAGCTGGCTTCTTGCACTCAATGGACTTGTGACTCTCTTCACCATACTTATAGTGTTTACAAGAAAGGTTGGAGTTCTTTGGTTTACCAACAAATGATGTTTTGGTTGCAACATTGCTGGAGGTGTGGGCTGATTGAACAGGCTGTGCATTCTTGGATTTTCCAAGGTTGCTGCTCAGGCTTGTTGGTACTGCCAAAGCTTCTGCCAAGACTTGGTATTGCAATGTCCTCCTTTCAAACTGGGTTTGTAGATAGTTGAAAGGCATAAACTGTTCTTGAAGCTTTGTCTTCATCTTGTTCCAATCTTGAATTTTCTTCTTACCAAATCTGACTCGTTGCATTTGGATCTGCTCCCACCAAGCTGATGCTCTCCCTTTGAGCTTGGTGCCCACAAGCTTCACCTTCTTGTGGTTTGGAATGTCATGGTATTCAAAGACACATTCCACATGATTGATCCAATCTATTAAGTCATCAGGAATTAACACACCAGAAAATTCTGGCACGTCAATCTTGACACTACCTTTCCATTTCTGCTCATACTTTGATTCATATCTCTGATTTTGATCCTTTCCTTCCCACTGCTGCCCAAACTCTCGGTGATAACCCATGAAAGGAGAAGCTTGTAGCTGCTGCTGCCTCTCGGGTGCTCTCCTTTGTTGTTGGAATACATGTTTAAATTCTGGATCTTGGGGTGGTTTATACTTTTGAAACTGCTCGGTCAAGACAGCAAGCTGTCTCCTCATCGTTTCCATCTCAATTTTCCAAGCACACCTCTTTGGAAATTCCTCTTCATTGGCTGCATTGAACTTGGCTTCAACTTCTGGAGCCATTCCTTGAATTGGTTTCTTAAGCTTCTTCAACTTCTCTCCTGCCATCTTGATTCAGGCTGGGGTAAGTGTTTAGGCTTAGGATAATTGGTTCTTGGATGATTCTAGAGAGATAAAGAACAAAGAAAATGCGCAAAACAGAGACTCTAAGGATCTCAAGCTCTGATACCAAATGATGTAGGCTCTCGGGTAGAAG
>OU015768.1:15507396-15526197 GCA_907173295.1 Fagus sylvatica | reverse complement strand
CACATATTCGTCACACAAATCAGCCGTTGTTCCATAAGCTAGCATTCTTATGGCGGCGGTCATCTTTTGAAAGGAAGACAATCCGAGCCTTCCAGCAGCATTCCTTCGTTGGACAAAGTATGGCTCGATCGCTTCTAGCATAGACTTAATACGTAGGAAAAGAGAACGACTCATTCGAAACCTTCTTCAAAATATATTCGAAGGATATAATGGTGATTTAGCAAAATAGTCACGGAAAATCCTTTTGGTGGCTTGCACAAAATCACGCCTAATGAACGTGCGGCGTCGACGTGGTCTTGATCCTCCACCGCTACTCAAACGTTCTTCTTCAATAGCAAATCGTATAATCATCTCCACCTCATCATCAGAGGAGGATGAGGAGTCGTTAGCAATTATGTAAAATATAGGATGACGATCCATTGAATGACCAGACCACCTATTCTTCAATTTCAAACTTTCTTTCACACTGAAAAGATTGAACCAAAACATCATACATTAGATTAGTAATACAATATTTCAAATAAATTAAGAGCAAGTATAGAGCCTAGAAGATAATTTTGTTCTTTGAAAATTAAATAGTATTAAAGATAAGGATGAGACATTCAATATGTAAATGACTACAGGATATTCCTTTTGTGTGTGTGCTTGCACAATGTTCACTTCTTATGTTAAAGTTGGGATACATAATACATTTGGCATACATAATACATTGACAGCTCAATGAGATGTGACTTTGTAAATTTTCTGTGGTTGTTTATAGGTGAGGTTCCAATGGAATTGTGGCTACTAGGTCTCATGTTTTCATGATCCATCTTGCCCACTATTAAGGTTGTGAACGATTTCCATTATCAAAATGCAAGCCCTAGCAGAACAAGAACAGAGAAAGATAAAAGGAAGAGAGAAAGGAGGATTTGGGTAAAATACTTGCTTAACTTTTATTAATTGATGAAATCGGGTTATATACAAAACAGAGCAGCTTCTCTAACAAGCCTAAACCAGAATATAGTAACCACCTCCACTAAATAACTTCACTAACTATACAACCTATAGAAACATAACACGTGTACAAGTAACTGTAACTAACTAAGTACAAATTAGACTACAAGTAGCTTAGTACATTACATAATAAAACAACCAGTAAGCTACAGGTCCTATTCTTCATTTATGCAGCAGCTTATTTCATCCTTGCATCTGTACCAGACCTGCATCAGTAGCTTCTATGAACCATTTTTAACATCCATTATCTTTATTTAGTCTTTTTAATCCTAGTTTGTACTATGAATGATTTTCTAACGCATCTCATCTTAGCCTCATTATTAAAACTATTTACCCCTTTTTTGTGAAATCAATTGCAAGTTATTGCAGCAGTAGTGCTTATGAACTACCTGAAATTTGTGGTGTACAAATTGGTAGTTGGATGATCTTTATTACCATTGCAATGTGCCTATTTATTTCATTGCAATTGGACATATTCACTGGATTCCACAATTTTGAGCTGGCAACATATAATACTCAATGTCTCACCTCTAGTCTTACTGTTATGCAGTTTATTTCTTCTTTATCTCTGAACCCTTTTTCTTTGAATCTTGTAACTCATTAATTATCTTGCGGTGCATGCTTTATGCACTCTAAAAGTTCTCTTAACAATATTTACTCATTACCTATCAAAAAAAAAAAAAAAAAAACATATAATACTCAATATATGTAGAAAGTTTGTTTGTAATTACTTTCCCTAATAAAATATCACACTATGCGATTTCTTACCCCAAGTCTGCTCTAAAATGGTTGAATTAAGATCAATGTGCATGGCTTTGGTTTAATTAAGTAGATTATCCACATCATATGTACAGAAAAGTGATAGGTTTCTTTCTCTTTTCTTGGTAGTCTAAATCAAATCTATAGTGTGCCCACCATATAAGCAATAAAGAGATCTGGGGTGTGGCATAATTGTCCAAATTGAAGCCATAAGTTGTTCATTTATTTAATAAATGAAGAATGAAACTTGGTCAAATATTCATCTTTTCAACGAAATAGATTTTAGCATTGCTAATAGAATCAAAATTCTGGAAACGGTTAGGGCTTAGACAGTTATGTGCTACAAAATATATTACATTTCAAATGAACGATGAAACTTTGTACATAAATAGAGTAATGAAAATTAAACTTCCAGGGGTGTGTGAAAAGTAATGGAAAGCTTATAGTGGATGGTAGCTAGATCACCGGTGTTGGTGGCTGTGGGTGGCTTCTTCACTGACGGGTTGATCGCCAAAGACCGATTTTGGTGGCTGTGGTCTCTTCTTCACTAACGGGCCGATAGTTCAAGTGGGTGGTCGCCGATGGGTGTGGGTGGCATTCTCACCACAAGAAGGATTGATCGCCGGACGCCGGCAATGGGAGGTTGCCGATCGGGAAAGAGAAAAAGAATGGGTAAAAGAAAGAGGGAGGGGGGAGAATATGCAATCGGGAAGCAGAGGGAGAAGGAAAAAGGGAAAGAAGGTATTTTGGGAGTTGTGAAAAAAATAATAATAATAATAAGTGAAATAAAATAGAGAGTCTGATGTAGTTGTGCCTTAGTTAAACTAGAAAAAGTGGGTGTTTTAGAACCCATTTGGATATAATTTTGAGGAGGCTAATAAGAATGCACTTAGAAACAAACAATTTGATGATAGCATATTTCAACAAGTTCAAATAGTTATTGCTTAGTTATAAGACAGTGATGTATGATGCAACAGTATGTGTACCTGCGAGCAAATTTATCAGCTTTAATGGGAGCATGAGCATCATGAAGTGTAGGATCAGTCTCAGCTCGTTTCCTGGAACAAGATAGTATGAATGAGGCCAAAGAAAAAAACCCTCTACCCTATAAATATGATTAATATATAAAAAAATAAAAAATAAAAGAATAAAACTTTGAAATTGGAACTCCAAAAGAATGAAAACCTAGAAGTGTAGGATCAGTCTCTCTCTCTATCTCTGTGAATTCAATGGTTTTTATTTATATAAATGAGAAATGTGTGTACAACTCTCTCCACCGCATGTGCATTCCACTATTTCTTCTATGTTCTTAATCATTATCACTTATTAGTCACTCTGTAATTTGGATTAGGAGGAATTGAGATGCCCATCTTCTTCTTCTTTTTTCTTTAATATTTGGAAATCCATACGTGATTATTTTAATTTCAATCTTTAGTTATACATTTTATTTTGGGATATCTTAGAAGGCAAAGCCAATTATAAATTGCCACGTCAAATTTAGTGAAAAATCATAAATTTACATATGTCACTAAATTAATTAAATTAAATATCAAAGAGCAAATTAAACGGTACCATGTGTCATCAAATCGGTAAATTAAAAATTGCCACGTGTCATTTGGACCGACAAAATCAAGATAAATGTTTTTTCCAATCATATAGGGACACTTACAATTAATAATTATCTCCAATAAAAATAAATAAAAAATGAGATAAATATCAATGAGTTCTAGTGGGACTCTTAGATTTTTGGCCAATCAAAATTGACTGTGTGTCTTCTAAAAAAACTAGTTTCAAGTAGACTCTTCTTCATGAGACCACTATAAATAGAGGCACTCTCCATCTCATTGGAGATGAATTCTCCAAGCATCAAAATTCTTCCAAAATTGCTCCAAGAATATTCGAAGAACACTTGAAGATTCGAAGAACACTCGAAGAACATTCGAAGATCTTTGAAGAACATTTGTAGAACACGAAGAACACTTGAAGATTCAAAGAACAAACGAAGAAGATTACTTAGTTCTAGTTAGACTAGGTTTGTTTAGTATATATACTATTAGAAACATATTGGATCATGAGGTTCATTACTTGTAAAAGAATCAAACTTAGTTCTAGTTAGCCTAGGTTTGTTTTATATATATATATATACTCTACTAATTAGGTCTCATTTCTAACTGTTGAGTAATATAGTAAAGATGTAGCTGTCAAGACTTTTCGTTGTTACCGTAAACTATGGTGTTGAACTACGTAACTATTTATGTTTGCTCTCTCTTTTTCTAAAATCTTTTCTTTTTAATACTCTAATATTTAACACAAACGAAATAAGGTTGTGTTGAATCAACCAAGTCGATAGACCGAGTTGTCACATGTCATCATCAAGATACCCATTAAAAAATGCATTGTTTACTTCAAGTTGATGAATGTGCCAATCATGTGCAATAGTAATAGAGAGCACATGTATAAATGGTAGTAGGGTTAACAACAAGACTAAATATCTAGAAGTAGTGATCAATGCCTTGTTAGTAATGAAAGCCTAGGTGAACCCGGCTTGTATCCGTTAATCACTCTTTCTCTTGATATGAAAAAACCCATTTGCAACCCACCCACAATATTTTGAGAGGGAGATAAAGGAACCAAACCCAAGTTTCATTATACCACATATATAGCAAAAAATAAAAATAAAAAGGGGTGGTTGATAATTGGAGATTTATTCTTCAAGAAATCCTTCAATAGGAAAGATAAATAAGTTCATTTGGGGTTCTCATCTGTAAAGCAAACGTGAATATATAATCTAAGGAAGAAGCAAATTACCATGCATGGAAATTAGGCACATCATGGATTCATGGGTAAAGCAAAGCAAAGGGTAAACGCATTTCACATACATGTTGGTGCTAACTGCTAAGTCAAAAAACCAAAAATAAGGCGGTTAGTCTTGGCCTCTTACAAGGAATTTTATGGTTAGTTATTATTAATCTATAGATTTCTTAACTGATTGAGATTATATACCCCACGAAATCAAACTCTTGTCCTCTCTCAACTAATTTTTTTTTTTTTTAGTTACTATATTATATATAACTGTCATAACACCGACATCCCAAAAATTTACTAGAGAGGATGCATGCAGTAGAAGATCGAGTTGCCTTGCATTATTTTTGGTGATTCATCACTACAATATATATGCATATTGTTCCCTTGGCCTTCTCTTGAAATTGAAAGGGACCAAGGCATTCCCACCCTTTGCAATTTATGTGACATATGCCAGATACTTAATTTGAGTATGGATTTGCTTTTAGACCTCTTCCTTTTTCCCAATCTTATAATATGATAATATAGCTTTTCCTGGCTACCAATGCATTTTTACAACTTGATCAACTATAAAGTTAGAAAATAAAAAAAGAATTATAAAAAAGAAAAGAAAAGGTAAAACATATGTTTTAAAAGTTCAGAAAAAGTCTTAGTCTGTAGCTTGTGATAACTTTTTGTGTGTGGGTAATTTGTATGCAATGCTCAACAAATCCTTAAACAGAAATTAGGTCCAAATATAAAGTTAGTCATAGTTTGTGGCTAGAAATAGACAAAAGCCCATTTTTTTTTTCCTTTTAAAAAAAGAGAGAGAGCTGGAATCCATGGTTTTAAAAACTTAATCAGGGAGAAAACCGAAAAAGGGAGTGGTTCCCGTATCACTGGTCTGACCGGTGGTCGAACTGGTGACGTTCATAAATAATTTAATTAATTATTTTAAAATTATATAAATAAATAAAAATAATATATAAAACATATATCCAAAACATATAAATAATTTTAAGTGATTTTTTTTTTTTTTATCTTGTAATATTAATCATGTAAAAAACAAAATATATAAACTTTTAAGTTTACATATTTTTATTATCATTTTATATAATGTAATTAAGAATAAAATGATTTAATTAGACTTTGCTCAACTTAATAGGGTTGATAAATCTTTCTTATAAAGACTTATTTTAAAATAAAATGGTCCAAAATTATTCACAATTAAGTAAAATTAAATGCAATTGCAAAGTAACATTACATTGATTACATATAATTATTGACAGAGTTTGGTTACACACCAGTTTGTAACCAGCTTACTACAACCCACTACGTGGTAATTAATAAGATCATCCACATGTACTTTAGTCATATGACCTATTTAATGAGTCATGCGACTTCCAAACCAGTTTAAATAATACATATGAATGGTCTTATAAGCTGTTACGTAATGGACTATAGCAAGCGGATTACAAATCAGTTTATATCCGAAGCTTGTCCTATTATTATTGCTATCTCAAAAATTGAGATGTAGTTGGCAAAGTATTGCTGGTAGCTGGTAAAGTGGTAAGTATTGGTCAAATGGAGTAAAGAGTAAAAGACAAAATCAGGAACAATGGGGAACGAAATAACAATAAGCCCAACAGTTAAAAAGACAAAAAAGTAAAACAAAAGAAAAAGTGAAGACAAGACAAGAAGCTGAAATGCCAAGACCACAAGAGAAGCAAATCTTTCAGGCATCTCCCATCTACGAAAATCTCATCAAATTGTGAACTAGCAAAGTGAGAAGGCCATGGTGATGGTGATGATGGCATCAACCATCACTTCATCCACACGATGTAAACCAGATCTGGACCATCACTGATATTGATTGTTGCTACAACTTATATAGGCAGATCTAAATGTCGACGTCGAGCCAAGTCAAGAGGTGGACGATCAACACCTCCTCACATCAGTTGAGCATCGATTTTCTATTCCAATTTCTGTCATAGTCAACGTTAGCGTGAGGAAAACTAGTCTTTTCTGTATAATAGCAAAACCGGTTTAACTGTTCCGGTTTCCAGTTTTGTTGGTTTAACCGACGGTTTCCGGGTTCGCGTGCTTTTTTCTCATTTTCCGGTTTTTAATGCTAACCTAATCGGATCAAGCTTCGGTTCACGGTCAAACCGGTTGAACCGATCGATCCGGTCCAATTTTTAAAATCATGCTAGAATCCAATGCACTCAAAATGACCCATGCAAACCCAACCAAAAAAAAAAAGGAATTTTCTAGTAATTAAACTTTGTAAACTAAATCGCCTCTGAAAAAACCGCCTCTACAAATATTGTTTTTTGTATGCCAAACCCGGTAAAAAAAAAAAAAAAGATACTAAGGAATATAATAGTTGTTTCCAGCTTTCAATATTAATTTTAATTGCACCATTAGAAAAAGTCATCATGTTAGCATTTAAAATTTTCATTTCTGTATAAAATAAAACTTTAGGCATTTTCGTTTTCAATTTGTCCCATTATACATAAATTAAAGTTGATGTACATTCTACTTTTGAAATCAGGAAGAATACTTCCAATTTACTACTAGATGATATCTCATGGTTTCGTTGTTAATTTATTCTCATCCACTAATCGATAATCTCGATTTCAACAATATACTACCTAAGAAGTAAGCGATCTGTTTGGTTGTTTTATTTGTTGTACTTAATTTATACGCAATCAAATGAGAACTTGAACGGCCTCATAAACGAAACAAACCATGCTTTATTTCAAACACAGAATTTCATGTCACCAAAAAAACGCTTAAATATGTCTCACTAGCTCTCTGCCTCTCTCCTAAAAAACTTAGCCAATAAGTAATAACTTCAATTTTTATTTTAGATGTGTTTTTCAGAAACATTGTGACTATTAAACCTTGACATATAATACTGAGCAAGATAATTTATTACACCATTTGATATGGATTAGGACCTTTTAGAGTTTTAGAGTTAGGGTAAAACTTAGGTACAAACTGTACTTAAGTTATACTTTTAGAGTTATTGGGGTAACAAATATCTTTTAAAGTTCTTAAAGTAATTTCATTATGGATAAAACTTAGGTATAGTTCATAAAATTCTATCCATCCATTTTAAAATTAATGAATTTGATTTTACCACATTAATTACCCGTATTGGTGATATTCAACTTTTATTTAAATGTTGATAATATTATAAAATCCAATCTACTCATTTTACCTCCGTTCACGAAGTTAACATTATCAAGAACTTGCAATACGAAACCATTATTTTTCCCACATTAAGACCCATTACCCCTACATTGAAACTTCCAACAATTAATTATACTCATACATAGTATGTTAACCTCTACTTTTGCCGTTGTGGACTTCATTTCAATAGCTTCTGTGAATTACCTATGTAACATCTGGCATCATTAATATTCAACAACCTTGGATGTTTCTTTTTTCTTAGTCAACAACCTTATATGTCTTTGTAGAATGCTGAAGATTTTATCAAAGTAAATAAAGGAAGACACGAGATTTCTAAGAAAGTAAGAAATGTACAAAAAAAAGTACAAGGAAATCAAATCTTTGCTAAGTTGAGCAACTTATAAAAAATTAAGGATGATAAAAATGGCCAAAGTTGAAGGCCGCCATATGCTCCAAATCCAAAACAATCTGAAATTTATTCTCAAAGCGATAATATAGTTGTTTAAGAAAGAGATCCAATCGATCCAAACTCAACATTCTTGAACTCTTATGACGTGGATTCCAACACAAAAGAGATTGTGAAATATCCGATCAATGGATTGGTTTGATAACCAATTTCATGTATTTCTATGCTCATGAAAATTGTAAACTAACCTCTCAGTTAATTAATAATTTAATACTAATATGCCTTGCATGACCATGTACAGTTGGCGGGTCTTTTAGCTGTCCTTTTCTTAGTCAATTGTACATTGTGCCTTGAGTGATTTGGAATTTGGGATATATATACCTTACTCAAATTAGTTTCACCAGAAAATGAGAGTTGAGCTACTCTTATGATTGCTTCATTGTTTAATGTTTATCAATTGTCTCATTTGTTACTAAAATTATAATCAATAGAAATTAAGGGTGCCTTTAACAAGTGCAGGCACTAACAAATATGAAGGTAGATGAAATACTTACCATATTGTGGAAGAGAAAAAGAGGACAGAGACAAGTGAATTAAAAAAAGGCAAATCGATTAAGTTTCAAACCCGATCTATTGGTTGAAAGATTGGAACCGACTCCTTGGAGTAGTAAAAGTATTGTGAGGGGTGTTTTTGTAACGATGCCACGTGGCGTGCCGAGAGCGATCACAACATGGACTTTGATATTGAGAAAGGGGTAGTCGAACCCAAAACTCAACCGAGGGCCCAAAGTTCGGCCCAAGGGCTAGTGGGACGCTTCTCAAGAATGTTCAAAAGCCAAAATCACTAAAGCCCAAAAATAATATGAACAAAGATTAAAGGGAGTTTACCCGAAGTGTCGTTACCGATAAGAAATCCAAAGAACAGTTTTGGGCCGAGCCTCTCACTGTTCCTCAGTTGAATCGAACTTGAAACGACGTAACTTTGATTATCGCGACTTAAACATGGATTTTCTGCACTGCTGATGACATCTGCCAGAAGAGCTCCGAACAGTAATAAGTTTTGTTGAAACTAAAAGAGGGTTGACTTGTTGGGAGAGAGTCAGCCCCGATGAGACATGCATAAGGGTAGGGGAAGAATGTGTTTGGGCTCTTTGTGGAGCTAAATTAATGGTAGAGAACCATTGTAGTCCTTATAAGGCATTTCAGGAAATTCTGCCCAGACATCTGCCAGGGGAGCTTTCTGGGGAACAAAGGAGATTTTAATGATAAATCCTAATCCTTTCGGATGGGACTGTATTTCTGGGTTTTGATTGGTATTTCTAAGTTGAAAATGATCTCAGAAACATCCTCTTTCAGAGGTTCTCCCTTGGAGAATCTAAGAGAAAATCCTTTCTCTTGGGTTTTTAATTGTGGTAATTTCTTGAGTTGTTGGAAGGGTTGTTCTTGGTCTGGCTGAACCTAATGGGTCTGATAGATCTCCTGCCTCAAGAGTGCAATCAGTCCTCTATATATAGAATGATTAGTGTGGCTTAATCTCATGGGAAAAACCGAGATTATGGTTTTCCTAAGCCTATTAGTTTTAGTATTAGTCCTCTATGACATGTTTTGTCAAAGAGAGTATGGCATAAGTAAAATGATTATAACCTTTCCCTAATGTCAGGACAAGGCTTTCTTCTCCCCTGAAATGGCTTGTCAGAGGCACTCATTGCTTTTGTTGGTGGGTTTTTGTGTATGGTTAGGTCTGTGCATGTCTCTTGTGACTTGGCATCCATAAACTCATCATTGTGCCTCCCAGCAGACCTAATGACAGCAGTTCATGGCTACCTAAATCTCGGAACTGACTCCCCTCCACCAAACCACACTCCTCAAGTCGGGTCAACATAAGGAGAGTAGCTTCCTCACGGGTCTGGGCCGTGGGAGCTACTCCCTGAGTCCCTTTGGGACCGGAATGGGCATGGTCATGGGTCTTTCATCATGTTTCTTCATTTCCCATGAATTTTGGTTGCTGCCAGTAATCTTTGAGCTGTTATGCAGAAGTCTGCTGCGTGAACAGTACCAGAAATCATGGTTTCCGGTGGAGTGAAGAGCTGGAATGAGCTGTAGAGTCTTGAGTAATTTGAAAATGGTGGGTTGGCTGCTCTTGTCACGTTGGAGAAGATGGCCCTGCTGCTGTCTTCCTCTTTTTTAGTAAAATAGGACACAGCATGGGTTCTGCCAGCAGCAGACATACAACCCTTCCTCTGTCAGCTTGAGTTCAGACCTTATGGGACCCACGGATTGGCTGTCTTCAGCTTTTTCAGGTGTTGGGCTGACTAATGCTTGGGCTCCAGCTGTCTTCCTCAATGAATCCAATAGTGTTTAAACTCAATAATCATATTATAAGCATACTTTAGGTTCATGGGTTTTATGTGGTTTTCCTTTGGGCTTGTGAACAGTACCGGGGTACTAAAAAATGGGCCCAGATGGTGCTGCATGAGTGTTCTAGTGGATTGGGTTATGTGTTTCGGGTTGTGGGCTTCTAGAGTGAGCCCAAGTAATTTGTTAGGGGCTGTTTGGGATATTTTATCGGACTTGGCTCATTGGATTGACTTATTAAATAATCAATTAAGCCCAAGTATTCTATTGGACATTGTTTGGTATATTTAAATGGGCTGGGCTTATTGGGCTGGTTTATTAAACAATTAATTAAGCCCAAGTATTTCATTGGGGGTCCATTCAAATTGTTAGTTAAAAAATGGGCATGTACATTTAGCCCCCCGAGCCTGTGACTTACCCATGGTGAGTCACGTGCGAGCCAAAAATAACTGTTTAGTTTTCTTCTTGGCGGGTATTTTTCAAAAAGAAAGATGATGGCTCATTTTTCTGGGGAAATAGTAGAGGAGTGGGAAGGACATACCTGCTGGTAGTGGCTCCTGTTTTCAAGGGGCAGCCTGAGTTAATGGCTGTCATTCTCCCTCTTAATGACTCAACCACCCAGCTAACTTCCTCCATTACTCAGCCGTTTTCCATATTCCTGAGAGGCAGAGAGTTTATTGGACATAATCACATCCAAGCTTTTCTTCTTCCTTCTCCTTCTCTTTTTCTTCTTCTTCTCTTTCTTCTTCTCGTGTTTCTAGTTTGCTGTTAATGGCGTCTTCTTCGAAGAAACCAACGAAGGGGCGTGGAGGCAGTTCCTCCGGCAAGGGAGGTCCCTCTATTGCTAGTGGTGCGAGAACGCCGAGGGACCCAGGGGACAATGGCAGTAGTTCCGACTCTGTCCTAAGGTCACCGGAGTCTCACGGTGATATATTGGGTCGACCCACTGTGGACCCGTGGTACCGGAGTGGGGAGAGATTTCCCTCGGTTCCGGCGAGCCTCCAACCACCACCGTCGGATTGGGAATGGCTGGTTATCAGAGAGGACTCGGCAGCAGATATGGCCTGGACTCCGAATTTTCGAGAGATTAGAGACCTTCAGATTCAGAGAAATGAGATGCTTGCCGTGCCTCTAGTTTTTGATTTTCAATGTTCAAGAGCCATTGAATGGGCAGACTGGATAGATTTGGAGTTGGCCGATAGAGGATTCTGTGACCGTTTGGAGCAAGCTGGTGTGCTTCGCTCCATCCTCATTTCAAGATGTTCAAATATGTATCGTGATACCGAAGCATTACGGCAGCTGGTACGAAAATGGTGCCCATCCACGCACACGTTCTTTTTTGCTCACGGGGAGTTGACTGTTACATTGGAGGACGTGGAAAATCATTGGTTGTTGCCAATTTTGGGTGACCAAGACCCAGCAGATCTGGTACTCTCCCCTGAGGAGTTGGAGATTGAAGCTGCTCTGGCAGACTACATTGGACGAAGGAATGTTGCTCTGGGGACTCAAGCAGCAAGATTCAAGCCTTGGATGGAGCATTTCAACAGGAAGACTAAACCTTCGATTCGAAGGGCTGCTTTTGTAGCTTACTGGCTCAGCAAATGCGTTTTCGGTGAGCATCCTGCTTATTCCATTAAGCCCTTATATTTTCCTTTAGCTGTTAAGGTTGCTGCAGGAGTTTGTTTTCCCTTACCCCTCTGCTGTTGGGGCAGATTTATACTCAACTTGACTTGTTGCATGCTGAGGAATTGGCTGGAGGGTCTTGTCATATTGTCACCACGGCTTTCAACTCATCGATAATGCATACATTCCTTTAGGAGCATGCCTTAGAGTACATAAGGAAGGGTAGGAAGCCCTACGAGGCTCAGAATAAGTTTGCCTTAATGCCGAAGGGAGTTGTAGCCAATGTTGGTGATTTTCAGGGTGATGTGCCTGCTGTGTACCGCTGGGTAGGCTGCAAATTTTATGACCACAGCTTGATACCTTCGTTAGATAGTGAGAGCAAGGTTTGCTGGAGACCATATGGAGTATCCCATCGCGGGTTTATGTACGAGTCAGTGATGTCTGGATTTTCCAACATAGAAGCTCAAGATTACAGTCTTATTGCTGGAGATACTACATCCCTGGCTTATCTTTCTGCCACCAATGCTGGCTGGTTGCCAGTATTGTCTTCTGATGGACTTAGATTCACGGTTTACAGTGCTCATAGAGTGAGGAAGCAATTTGGGTTTGACCAAGAGGTTCCTGCTGTTATGGGGGTTGCTGCAGGTGAAATCCCCATCATTAACCCTTTTTTGAGGACCATGGCCTTTGCCTATTGGAGTGGTGTTGCTCCTCGAGTCATAGTTCCTAGTGGTGATAGGGTTGGTATCTATACCACAGCCATGAGCAATTATTGGAGAGGATTGATGGCTGCCATGGTGGAGTTTAGGAATAGTGGGAGGGGGGATGTTTCTCATCTGCTGGAGTCATATACTTCCCCACTTCCTCATCCTCGTTTGTTCACGGCTACCAATACCATGACCACCTATGCAAACCGCCAAAGCCTGGGTTATGCTGTATGGCATCATGAGGAGTCACAATGGGTGCTACATGGCAGTCCTCACCCTCTTTTGTGGTTGAGAGATCATCCTCATGTTGCTGCACCTGGTAAAGTGCCATCTAGCAGGGGAAGAAGGACTGCCTCTGCTGGTATTTCTGCTGTTAAGAGGAAGCAACCGGATAGATCCAAAAAGGGAGAAGCTGCAAGTAAGGATTCTCCTGCTCAAGCTTCAAAGAGGATTAAAACAACTGCTGGTAGAGTTAGCAAAGAAGTATCGATCCTGAAGACTGCTGTCCAAGATCCATTGCCAGCTGGTGAGGCTGCTGCTCAAGGGGTTTCTGCCCCAGTGAGTAAGAAACCGGTTAGAAAGACTAGAGCTGGAAAGAAGACTTTCGTTCCTCCGGCCTTTCCAAGTGCACCAGCTTCTATTGCCGCACGCGTTGCTGCGCGTAAATCGGGTCGTGGCATTGTTTATTCCGAGAAAAGAGTAAGTGTTTTCATTTCTTGCCTCTTTGTTTTGTCAATTAATATATATATATATCTTATATGATGTTGATGTAGCTTCTGTTTTGTGGCAGTCTAAACAAAGAGCTGATACGGTCGCCCGCATTCCGATTGAGATACCGGTACGCATTTAGTCACGGCATCTTACTTTTAACAAGAATAGGGTTCTCATGCTCTTTTTTTTTTGTAGGATGATTTAAGTAGCTCATCATCTTCAAGTGACAAGCGTGATCCATCTGGAGCTGCTGCACAAGAGATTGAGAGTGAGGATACTGAGGCTGCTGTTGCAGAAACTGTCTCTGGTGCAGATGACTTTGCAGCAGATATCAGCTCAGCAGATAGCGGCTCCGTCGATACGGATGCCATTTTAAGTGCTTCTTTTGGGGAAAAGGATGTGGAAGCAGGGGTTGATACCGAAGATGATGAGGTATCTATGGATGAGTTGGAAGCTGCAGAAGCTTCATCTGAAAGTACCCTCTGTTGTATCTGCCAGTAGACCCATATCTGCAGAAGAAGCTGTTGAAGAAGTATGTGACTGTTGGAGTTGTCACTGGTGTTGAAAGAGTTGTGGAGACCACACCAGTAGCTGTAACCAGTAGTGGTGGGACTGTACAGGGTGATCTTTCTGGGAGTGGCAGCCATGTAGACCCTTCTTTACTTGATTCAAGTCCTTCCACCCGTCAATACGTTCGGAGAGCTCGAAGGGGAAGCTTAGTGTCTACAGATTCTGAGAGGACTACTTCAGTCACAGTAAGGGTACCAACACCCCCAAGTCCTCTCCCTGAGTCTGGTGCCACTGCTCCTACTCCCATAATCACAGCTGCTGAAGCTTCTGCTGCGACAGCTGCTCCAGAAAGTGAATTTGTTCCAACAGCTATTGAAGAAGCCTCTGTTGGTGAAGAGGGTCTTGCACATGTCCCCGAGGTCCCAGAAGGTAATATTTTTGTTGAGAACATATCAATTGATGAGAATCTTGTGATTGATGTTGATTTTAATGCAAAAATGACTTATGTTGAACATGCAGAAGTTGCTGCCAGTGAAGAACCAGTTCAGGCAGATGTCACTCCTGGCAGTGATGTTCCCATTATAGAAGGGGAATTGGCCCAAGACCATGTAGATGATGTGGACATGGCAGATACCCATGATAGCTATGATGAAGTCTTGGCTGAGGCAGAAGATAATATGGCTGGTGCCCAGGCAGCAGATATGGAGGTCACTGCTCCTGTGGCAGCTCAGACAAGCCCAACCAAAACAGGTATTGGCTTCTAAATAATATCTTGCCATTGCTGTTGCTTGATGGCAGAGATTTCTTGAAATACATAGGCAAAACTTGATTATTTGCTTGTTATGCATAGAACTCATAAGTGTATGTTCTCTTGTTTCTTGATCATGGACTGTTTAGACATGAGTTGATGCTCATTCATTGCCTATGACCATAAAACCAAATCTTGATAGATGTAATAGACATGGGTTGATTCCCATTTGCTATCTTTTGTTGTTGTTGCTTGCTGTGCGAGTCTGGCAGACATGGGTTGATGCCCATTTGTTGTTTGCCATTTGGTAGTTCCAAACTTGCTGTTGTGGAAGCATGAGCCCAGTAGAGATAGAATGACTTCCCACCCGTCGTTTGCTGTTTTCACAACTTCTTTTAATTAGGTGAGCCTAGTAGACATGGGTTGATTCCCATTTGTTGTCCACCACATTGTGGTCACACCCTTTTATGATTTTGTGAGCCCAGCATCAACGGGTTTTGTAAGTCTTGTCCCATCTTTTGCCCACTGTTTTGTGGCTGCATACTTCCAATAAAATGAGTTTGGTGGACATGGGTTGATTCCCATTTGTTGTCCCCCATTGTGTATGGACATGGGTTGATTCCCATTTGTTGTCCTCCATCCGGTGAACCCGGGTTGATGCCCGGTTGTTGTCCTCCATTTGGTATAGTATGTGAGCTCAATGGACATGGGTTGATTCCCATTTGTTGTCCCCCTTCCGATGAACCTGGGTTGATGCCCAGTTGTTGTTCACCATCTAGGCCTAATTGGCTGAGCTCGGTGGACATGGGTTAATGCCCATTTGTCATCCTCCATTTGGTGAATCTGGGTTAATGCCCAGTTGTTGTTCGCCATTAGGTCCATTAGGTAAACCAGTGGACATGGGTTAATGCCCATTTGTCGTCCCTCCGTTGGGTGAACCTGAGTTAATGCCCAGTTGTTGTTCCCCGTTTTGTTGTTAGGTGAACCTGAGTTAATGCTCAGTTGTTGTTCCCCCGAATGACTTAGCCAAGCTATCTTGAGAAGCAAGCTGCAGTTAGTATAGTGCGGCTTTTTAGTAAAAGGAGTACTAATTAAAGCATTTTACTTACTTGTTTACTTTCTTTCGCCTTTCGCTTTCGCATAATTATGCTTTGCTTAACTGATTTCTTTCCTCTTTTCTTCTCATTTTTCTGCAAGCTGGAAGTGGCAATGAGACTGTTGCAGAGGAAGAGGAAAGAAGACTTCAGACTGCAGCAGTGGAGTCTGCCATCAGGAGGTCAGCCAGGGTTGTTATCTGCTGCCAGGTTCTGCCACATTGGGGTCTTCTGTTTCTTGCTGATATGGATGCTTTCTTTCGAGAATTTGACCGTACGTCATTCAGTTCCTGTCATGCCTGAGCATTTCTGGACCTTTGATGATGTGAAGGCTGACTTTGAGATCTTTCCGAAGTGCCACAAGGAGGAATTCGGTTCTTGAAAGCCTTGTGGAAAAAGGTACAGCAGCTGCTCATCATATTTCAGACTTGGTGTGCATGTGGGGAAGCTCTTTGCTGACTCTTCCTTTGTTGTGTGCTTGCCCACATGGAGCATACTAGGCTTGAGGACATCACTGAAGTTCACATCCTTGAGTGGAAAGCCGTAGTCCAAGAGGCAATTGAAGGAGGCTTCAAGTTTGGTTTTATTCTCGACTATCTGAGGAGGTTAGCTCATGACATATTCAGTAGGAGGGTCTTGGCTGAATTGAGAGTAGCAGAGGCTCGTGTTACTGCATTGAGGGATGCTCTGAACACGGTTGCACCAAAGCCCATGGGACTTGGCTTCTGCCTAGAAGAGTTTCTGCAGAATCTCATGCTGAATCAGCCCTCCAGGGCTTGCTGTCTTGAGCACATCATCCTCTGCATTCTTCTTTCTTTTACCCTCTTTTTTTGTAATATGTTAGCCGTGTATAGGCTTTGACAATGAAACTTGATTTCACTTTGGTTTTTTGGCACATATTTGTTAAGTGCATTTACTTGTGAACAATGAAACTTGAATTGTGTCAACTTTACTTGCTTGAATTACATTGTACAAAAGGTTGACATATTTTGCAATACAAAAGAAAAGCATTTTAACTTCTATTACTCTTAGCCTAGCACAAAATGCTTCAAAAGCTATTTCAAAAGAAGAAAGATACATAATGCAAAATCTGCTGTAATGCATCTTACGAGTAATAGTGTTTCAGCCATTTTCCATTGATAGGATCTGCCAAGGTAGTTCCATCAGACTTAGACAGCCTGTAGTAACCACTTCCATGTGCTTCTCGGATGATGTATGGTCCATCCCAATTGGGAGAGAACTTGGATGGAGATGGTAGGTTTCTCCTTACAAATTCCGCGGCTTTCAAAACCATTTGTCCCTCCGCAAAAATTCGGACTCGAAGGGCTTTGCTGTACACATTAGCCATTTTTTGGTAATTCCTTTGGCTTTTTGCTTTAGCCAAATCCCTTGCCTGATCAAGTCCTTCCAGATCTGCCAATACGTGCTTCAGCACACATATTAGCATCCACTTCCAATTCACTCCCTTGCATTACTCGTGGGCTAGGCACAACCAATTCAGTTGGAGAAATGGTATCAGTACCATAAACAAGTGAGAAAGGTGTAAAGCCTGTTGCTGTTTTGGGTGAACTTCGGTATGCCCAGAGGACATCTGCCAGATGGGCTTTCCAGTCGTTCCCATAATCAAACACCATTTTGCTCAGAATTCGCAGCAACATTCTGTTTGTGGCTTCAGCTTGCCCATTACCTTGAGGGTAATAAGGTGTGGAACGTCGATGCTTGACTCGGTAATGTTCTAGCACTTCCCGTACATCCTTGTTTATGAAATGGAGTACCATTGTCGGTGATGAGCTTGTATGGTATGCCAAAACGAGTGATTATGTGTTCTCGAATGAAATTTGCAACTGCAGCACCTGTTGCTTTTCGGAGAGGGATAGCTTCTACCCATTTTGTAAAGTATTCGGTAGCTACAAGAATCCAAATGTAACCACCGGAGGCCGGATTGATAGGGCCAATGAGATCTAGCCCCCAAGTGTGAAATGGCCAAGGTGTAGCCATGTTTTGGAGACTAGTTGGGTGAGTATGGATCAAGTTGGCTTGGACTTGGCAAGTATGGACATGTTTTCACAAAATCTGCCGCATCCTTCTTCATTGTAGGCCAATAATAACCAAGTGTGAGCAAACATTGGTAGAGCCTTTTCTTTCCTTGATGCTCCCCACATTCCCCGGCGTGAGTTTCCTTCATGACCATTTGGGATTCCGATGGGCTAAGACATCTAAGCGGCTCTCCATGAAAGCCTTTTCGGAAAGAGAGTTCCTCCTTCCACAAAATACCTCAAGGCTAGCCTTTTAAGGCGGTAAACATCCTTGGGGTTTGATGGTAAAATTCCCTTCAAGCAAGTATTCTAAGAAGGGTGTGCGCCAATCAGTAGAGACAAAAGTTGCACATACCTCTTCATTGCTGTAATGGAATTGGCAAGTTGGGCACTGGCTCTGTATCTCTGCTGCTTCTGCACTCATGTTTGGCCAGAAATATCCCAGCCGCTGAAGTCTGCGGTAGAGGCTGATAGCTCCTCCGTCTCCACAAGTTTTCTCATGGACGTCAGGCAGCTTTTCCTTTGCCTCTTCGATACTAATGCAGCGTGCCAAAACTCCTCCAGGCAGTCTTCTATAAAGATCCCCAGATATCAAGGTGTAATCCTTGATTTCTCTTAAATCTGCCGTAACAGCAGGAGACATGAGCTTGGCTTTGATTGGTGCTCGCCAGTCTTCTTGATCTTGAGACAGTTCTTCAAACTCTTTCCTCAATGATTCAGTGATAGGCTTTGTCTTCTTGCAGATTGTGATATCCATTTCTTCACCTTCGAAAGCTATTTGAGATCCCAAAGTAGCTAAAGCATCCGCATACCGGTTCTCATTCCTTTGAGCATGTTCTATTTCGAAGGTGCTGAATTTTGCTTCTAACTTCTGTGC
>OU015768.1:15440368-15507296 GCA_907173295.1 Fagus sylvatica | reverse complement strand
ATCAACTTGGCTCTCTTGCTGCTCAGGCTCATGATACATCTATAGCTCCCATTACCACCATTGCTACAGGTACTCCTACTGCTTTTCATGTTAGGTCTGGAGAACCTATTTGGGTTCTGGATTCTGGAGCCAATGATCATATGACTGGTGAGTCATCGATATTTTCTTCACCTCTTATTCCTGTTACACAATCTGTTAGTCTTGCAGATGGCTCCACTTCCCACATTAGCCATAAAGGTGATGTGTTTCTGTCATCTGATATTATGTTGTCCTCTGTTCTCCATATTCCTAACTTTGCCTTTAATCTTTTATCTGTTAGTCGTCTTGCTAAGAGTCTCAATTGTGCTATCATATTCTTACCCTTTCATTGTTTGCTACAGGACCTGAGTTCGAAGAAGATTTTTGGCAGGGGATATGAGCGCGATGGGTTATATTACTTTGGGGATCCTCCACTTGCTACATCCGGCCTTCAAGCTTCTATTTTGCCTTCATCTAGTTCTTATGTTTTTTCTTTTAAAACTTTGGCATTGTGGCATGCTCGTTTAGGACATGTCAATTTTCAGTATTTATGTTTGTTGTTTCCTTCTTTTATAAAAGCTTGTAAGGATCATAAATTTCAGTGTGAGGTCTGTGAACTTTCTAAACACACTCGTACTAGTTATATTCCTCGAATGCATCGTCCTTCAAGTGTTTTTGATCTTATTCATTCTGATGTTTGGGGACCTTCTCCAGTTATGGCTTTTTCTGGACATCGTTATTATGTGACGTTTATTGATGATCATTCTAGATGTACATGGGTTTATTTGCTCAAAAAGAAATCTGATGTGCTCCCATTATTTACTCAATTTTTACAAATGATCAAAACTCAATACAATACTATTGTTCGTGCTATTCGTTCTGATAATGGTGGTGAGTATATTTCTGATGCTTTTTGTTCCCAGCTTAACCAGAAAGGTATCTTGCACCAACTTACCTGTCCTCAGACTCCTGAACAGAATGGTGTGGCGGAACGTAAAAACCGTCATATCATGTCTATAGTTCGTTGTCTTCTTTGTGGCATGCATGTACCTAAATCTTATTGGCATATGGCTGTTCTTACTGCGATTTATCTTATGAACCGCACTCCTAGTCGGGTTTTACACAGTACGGCTCCTCTTCAATTCCTTAAGCCTGATTGTGCTTTATTTCAAATTCTGCCTCGTGTGTTTGGATGTACTTGTTTTGTCCAAAATCGTAGTCCCACTCGTACTAAATTGGATAACAAATCTATCAGGTGTATCTTCTTAGGATACTCTACTATGTCCAAAGCCTATCGATGTTATGATCCTGTCTCTCGCCATTTATATCACTCTCTTGATGTGACATTTTTTGAGGATATTCCTTTCTATGGCACTCACTCTCCATTGCAGGTATCTGATTCTTCTCCTTCCACAGAGGATACCTCTCCTCTTCCTCGTCCAGTTCCCATTTTTGACTTTATGGTTCCTGAGTCTCCTTCTCCACCAGTCCCGACTTCTCATCCTCCCCTGCAAGTGTATACTCGTCGCCCTCGGTCTCCTTTACCAGATTCTCCTTTGGCACCAGGTTCAGGTATGTCCTCTACTCCTTTGGTTTCTACACAGTCTCCACCCACCTTACGTTATCCTTCTCGTATTCGTCAACCCCCTTCCCGGTTTGGTTGGCTTTGCAGTACTAATCACCCTATCTCCCAGTATATCTCTTATCTTGGTCTTTCAGATTCTTATCACGCCTTCATTGGGATGATAGACTCTGTCTCTATTCCTCGGTCAGTGTTTGCGGCTCTTCAGGATCCCAAGTGAGTTACTGCCATCCAAGCAGAGATGGATGCATTACAAGCTAATTAGACATGGGAACTTGTTCCCTTGCCTTCTGGTGAGAAAACAATGGGGTGTAAATGGGTCTTTACTGTGAAGTATTTAGCCGACGGTTCTGTTGATCGGTATAAAGCTCGCCTTGTGGCAAAAGGTTTCACCCAGATTCCAGGCAAAGACTTTGGTGCTACCTTTGCTCCTGTTGCTAAGTTAATTTCTGTTCGTCTTCTTGTGTCCTTGGCTGCTTCTCATTCTTGGCCTCTTTATCAACTAGATGTCAAGAATGCATTTCTCCATGGTAATTTACTTGAGACTATCTATATGGATCCTCCTCCGGGTTTTCGGGCTGAGGGGGAGTATGCTGGGAAGGTGTGTCGCCTTCGTAAGTCTCTTTATGGGCTGAAACAATCGCCTAGGGCTTGGTTTAGCCGTTTTAGTGAAGTCATATTATCTATGGAGTTTGTCCGCTGTCATTCTGATCACACTTGCTTTATTCGCCGCCGCTCTGATGGCCGTTGTATCATCCTACTGGTATATGTGGATGACATTATTCTCACAGGCGATGATACCCTAGGGATTACTCATGTCAAACAGAGTCTTGGTAAAGTTTTTGAAGTAAAGGATTTAGGTGCCCTTAAGTATTTTCTTGGTATTGAGGTTGCTCGCTCTCGCCATGGAATCTCTCTTTCTCAAAGAAAGTACACTCTTGACCTTCTTCAGGAAACTGGTATGTTAGGATGTCGACCAGCCTCTACCCCAATGGATCCAAATCTGAAGCTGTCAGTTGAATCTGGAGAATTAATTTCCAATCCATCTATGTATCAGCGTCTGGTTGATCGTTTAATTTATTTGACAAATACTAGACCGGATTTGACCTTTGCAGTAAGTGTTGTCAGCCAGTTTATGTATGCTCCTCGCACTTTTCACTTGGATGCAGTTTATCATATTTTGAGGTACGTTAAGACTAGCCCTGGGCTTGGCTTATTCTACTCTGCTGGTCACCAATCAGGACTCTCATGTTTTACTGATGCTGACTATGCTGGATCTCAGACTGACAGACGCTCTACCACTGGACTCAGTACTTTCTATGGGAATCATCTTATCTCATGGAAAAGTAAGAAGCAGGCTGTTGTTTCCAGATCTTCTGCTGAAGCTGAATATCGTGCTATGGCACAGGGAACATGTGAAATTCTTTGGCTTCGATCTATATGTAATGAGTTAGGCTTTATGGAAACAGATTCATCTCAGTTGTTTTGTGATAATAAATTTGCTATTATGCTTGCTTTAGATTCTGTTCTGCATGAACGGTCCAAGCATATAGAGGTGGATATTCACTTTATTCGGGAAAAGGTTCGGTCTGGCATTATAACTCCATCCTTCGTTTCTTCATAAGAACAAACTGAAGATGTATTCACTAAACCTGTGGGACCTTCTCTACTCCAGTCATCTATTGTCAAGTTGGGCTTGATTGACATCTTTGCTCCAGCTTGAGGGGGAGTGTTGAATATTAAATTGTATTAAATTGGGCTTTTAGGCTTTTATGTATACTTGGGCTTTCTTGGGCTTTTAGAAAGCTAGGCCCATTCTTTATCAACTGCACATATATACAAAGCTTCTCTCTTTTGAGAGCAGCAGATTACATTTTAAGATATTTTGAATATCAACAGTTTGTAATCCGCAAAACTGTTACCCAGGCCATTTTTTAATATATGAATATGATATATATATTTATAACTGAAAATAGGTGTCGCCTATAAATACAACCCTTCAGTTGAAAGCTAAAAAGGGCTACTACGCTTGAGACTGACCATTATTTGCAAGCTGAGGTAAAGAAAGGCTTCAATTTCAATCACTGAATACAAATCATTGTAAAACTCAGAGTATAGAATATATATACAAGATCATGTGTTCAAAGAAAGTAAAAGAATTCTAGTCACATCCAAAAAAAGACAATTAGAAAGAAATAAAAGGTAATATAAAGCATGTTGAGAACAATGTTATTCAGAAAGGAGCGCATAAGACTAGCTCCAACCAGACAACTCTAATTTATCAGCAAGTTTGTACATTACAAGTTGATCCCAAACAGGTCCAAAGAGACGCTCCCCTCCAATGGCAAATGTAAGGGCCCATGACGACAGAAGAGCTGTGAATACAGCAAACCCAACTGCTGATCCGAGAACATCTACAAAACCAAATATTTGTTAAGACAATAAAAAGGGAAATTTTATGGAAAAATGGCTCAACAGGAATTCATAATGACAAATAAATAAATCCACTAACAGGGATTCAAAATGTAAAATATTCTACTATGACCCTGCCTTGTGATGTTGGGGGTGGGGGGGCATATCCATTTAATTTAAGTGTGTGCCTTTCACAACACATTGTATGCAACTCAGTTATACAGAACTGCCACCACAAAGTGAATCGTAATAGAGATTTTTCTATTGGTGAATTTTGAACTTACAATCTCACCCTCTGCCCATGTTTTCAGCAAATAATGCATAAATTTAGACCAAAGTAGAGCAGATGCATCAAACTTAAAAATGAAAGAAGATAAGTAGGGAAGAAAAATCACTCGTCACAAGCATCTTGGAAAACAGAAATAATGCACACTATATCTCTTGAAGCAATAAAAATTCAAACCACAAAGATCAGAGGCACAACATTTAGACCAAGGATGACCTTTCAAAATTTGAACAAAAATACAGACAACACACACAAAACATGGCTTCTTCTGTTCTGTGATTCCGTTTTTAGTGAATTAGCTCATGTATGTAATAGGAAATAATACAGGAAGCTTTGACACAGCATAAAACAACAAGTGCATCAGATATAACTAATGCTTCATGTGGAACTTCTATTTCTTTTTTCTGTTTGGTGCAAACATCCATGTATATAATGATCACTCCTTTCTTGGTTAAATAAGCATAATTAAACCAAAACTGCACAATAAGCCCACATGATGTATGCATGCCAACTACAATGAAATTTGAGATTGCGGGTCAAATGTTTCTTTGCTTTTTAATGAGTGCAACAGACAACGTCCACACAAGAGGACTCCCAATTGTTCTTTGCTGAAAGGTTTTATAACATTGCAGTACCAGATTGATATGTAATGAATAGGCACACTGGATGACATATAACCCACGTTCTGAATTGAATAAACTAGAATTAAAAAGACGTGTTAATTAAAGACGTGACAGAAAAGTATGATGCTGGTTAGAATAGAATGACAGAGAACCCTAAAATTTACCATGTGTCCAACCCTAATTAGTCTATATAAGATACCTAGCCAACCCTAAAATTTCTTTTTCTAGTTGGTGCAAACCTCCATGTATATAATGATAACTCCTTTCTATCTTAAATAAGCATGATTAAACCAAAAAAAAACGCACAATAAATATGAAATGTTGTGACAACTACAATGAAATTTGTGATTGCAGGTCAAATGTTTGTTTGCTTTTCAATGAGAGTGCAACAGCCAACCTCCACACAAGAGGACTCCCATTTGTTCTTTGCTGAAAGTTTTTATAACGTTACAGTACCAGATTGATATGAAATGAATAGGTACATTGGATGACATCTAATCCACATGCTCAATTGAATGAACCAGATTTAAAAAGACATTAATTAAAAATGTGACAAAAAAGTATGATGTTGGTTAGGATAGAATGGCGGAGAACAATATATGTGCCCAACCCCTATTAATCTATTGAAGATCCCTAGCCAACCCCAAATTTTGGGACTAAGGTTTTGTTCCGGTTGTTGATAAGTTGCGCATGCACTTGGTGGGTTTTAAATCCATGACCTCATCCTTTACGTTGCTCCTATAAGGAAAGGAAGTGCCAGTGATGCAAACATGGAAGGTTAATGGTGACTCCTTCACAATTTGTCTATTGAAGATTTATTTTGCGGGTACCATGTGTGTAGTCCAATAAAGTAAAAGTCGTGTAATTTTAAGTAGGGGTGGGTTCGGGTCGGGCGGGTCGGGTTTTGGGGAAATCCGTTGTCCGTCCGTAGAAAATAAATTCACGGATAATCCGTCCGCTAACCGTCCGTTGATAGGTTCGGGGGGGCGGGTCGGTTGAGCGGGTTTGGCGGGCGGGTGGTCGGGTTTAATGGGCTTGCAAGTGGGATTTTTTTGGACTTTTTTTGGCTTGCAAGTGGACTTTAAAAATTCAGTCCATATCATTGTTTTGGACTTTTTTGGGCCATTTTAAAACCAAATCAACAACTATATATAATTGGGCCTACTAATTTAGTTTTTTTAGCCATTTTTTTACTATTTATTTAAACCTCCTTATTTGCTAACTTTTTATACCATTCTTATATATAAAAAACCAAACATAAATGCAAGTATGCAACAATTCCTAAGCACATACAAATACAAATACAAAAAATCAATTTCATATATATATATATATATATATATATATATATATATATATATATATATATATATATATATATATATATATATATATAATTTAATTATATATGGGTTTATAACTTTATATATATATATATATTATTTAATTAAATATTGTCGGGCGGGCGGGTATCTATCCGACCAAAATTCCAAAAACCGTTATCCGTCCGTTATCCGGATATTTAAAATATCCGTATCCGTATCCGTCCGAATATGTGCGAGCGGGCGGGCGGGCAAGCGGGTCAACCGGATTGGTCGGGCGGATCGGGTTTCACGGTTTTTTGCCCACCCCTAATTTTAAGGTCTAGTTAAATATGTTCTAGGGTTAAATCAAAATTTGATTAGGGTTTTTATATATCAGGTTCCGGTCTTTTTTGTATTCAAGGACAAAACTATAATTTCTACAACTCCAACGAATTAAGGGTAGTTTAGTTGAGTTTAAAATTTTCTAAGAGATCCAAAATATCTTAGAATTTATTTTCTTTGAGTCCAAGTTAGTCTTTTTTTTAGTTATTATTCTATTAGGTTTTAGTTTACAGTCAAACTAGGAGTCCTAATACTACTAGTACAAAAAAGAGTCCTCTCTCTCTCTCATCTATACTATAATGTAAAACCGAAGTTTTTTTACTTTTAGTTGACCTCATCATATTGAGCCACATAAGCTTTTGAAATCTCACAATTTTACACCTCATTATTTTAATATATATAATCTAATTGAATTTAAATTTTATTCTATTATTAAACCTTCCATTAGAATTTTGACACATCATATTTTCTTTAATATAAGAATATATTATTCCATATATAAAACACAATCATAATTAATATCTAATACTAAAATATATTCCATATATAAACACAATATAAATATCTTTTAATAATAATCATAATTATCAATTTTCATCAAGATTTTTAGAGTTCCTTTTTTTTTTTTTTTTTTTTTTCTTATGTATTTCATTTAATTTTGTTGCTGGCAATGGAGAAAGATGAATGGATTTGTTATAATGAAACCATGTGAGCTTGAAATGAGTTATGAAAATTATTTAGGTTTGATCATATAATCATGTGTCCATGTATTTATTTGTCCTTCTTCTTATTTTAAGTATCATTTATTTTATTTTTGGATGGAAACATGATCCATATGATAAATATAAACATGAATTGTGTTTTATAAAAATTGGACTATATTCAACTTATGCCAAAAGAAAAATTACATTATATTAAATTTTAATTATCCTATGGTAAATACTTTCTTAGTTATTTTTTTAAACCAAAAAGTAAGATCTATCCTAAATTCGATTCGTAAAATCTCTTTATCGATCTTGCTTACAACATTTTGAACTACAAAAAAGTAAATATATATATATATATATTCATCAAAAGAAGTAAAAAGAATCAAAATTAATTTAGATTTTATTTTCAATAATTTTCTTGTGCATCGCACAGGTTTGCGACTAGTATATATATAATTATATATGCTCAATGTACTCAAAGAATAGATAAGACTTGATTAAAAAATATACTGAGGTCTTTAATATTGAGGCACATTAGCCTTATTATTGTTTTTCTCCTCCCCTTTCTTGTGGCACTGTTCACGGTTGTATGAACACCGTAAATTTCCCTTTTCCTTACAACCTCAAGTCAAGCCCTTCCTACTACCTATCAAAACCCTAAAACCTCACATACTTGCTCTATCAAATGGCCATAAAAAACTCATCAAAGCCTGCCCCATTTTGAGCCTTAACCCTTCTTTTTAAAAGTTCTAAACCGTACGTCCACAAATCCTACTAGCCCTAACCCCACCACAAGCACACGTACACAAATTCTCCAATATGTCCCACGTCATTGAGTTAAAGCTCAGTGGCAAGAATTGAGCTTCCATACCTAAATGGAATCTCAATTTCCTTTATGAAAAAAACAAATAGTGACACAAGTTCTCTAATTTCCCACCTTAATGGATAAGCATTTCATCACATTTCCAAACACAAGAAGATAGGTCAGGTAGATTCTTACTCATTAGCGATGCAAGATTTAACCAGCAGCAAGACTGTTAACCAAACTAGTCGCAAACCCGTGCGATGCACGGGAAAACTATTAAAAATGAGATCTAAAGATATATTGATTTATTTTCTTCTTCTTCTTTCTTTTTTTTTTTTTTTTTTTTTTTTTTTTTTTTTTTTTTTTTTTTTTTTTTTAAATTTTAGATGATATGAGTCAGAAGATTGTTTCAATCATTAAATACCACAATCAAACTACGGACGATCAATTTCAACTTAATATCTTATTTATAGCTTTCAACAAAGACACTTTCTCTCTCTCAATTCTCAAGGAAAAGAAGAGAATGATCCACAACGCTATAGCACAACTCTTACAAAATTTTGAAGATTCGGTAAAATTCGAAAAGGAATACTCAAAATTGCTTATGTATCAATAAACCAACAAAGTGAAATTGCAACTGTTTTGATAATCAAGGATTATGGGAACAAAGATCCTTCAAGAAGGCAACTATTTTTTAGGATTAAAGTCCTCAAACTAAGTTATTCAAGTGAGTTAAGAATGAATCCATGGAAAACTGAATTCCATAAGATTTTCATCAAGATCAATAGCTATATTGGGTGGAGATGTCTCTCTTTTCCTCTTAATTAGGCACCACCAGAACCATACTTCTTACTAAACACAATCAATTGAAGCTTGTCATAACTTGCAAGCTCACCAGCACTGACAATGGCATAGAGGATATTTGTACCAACTCCCTTGATAGTATAAGAACAATAATATTGCGATATACTCTTGCACACTTTATAGAGAGTTTGTATACAAGTAGATAACAAATTATACATATCTTCTACTATCTATTTGAATTCAAACTACTGCAACTAATTATATTTTAATTTAAACTATCACAACCAATCCTATCTTTATCTTCTGAAACTAATGATAATGATAAGGCAGACTTATCACTTGTTGAATTGAAATAGGATTAATCAGTTGTGGGCGATGCCGTGCTTGGTTTGGGTTGAGATACAGACTTGTCTTTGGATAGCTTGGGACATGTGACAACTGCATTCTCAATAAATAGGGACACTCACCCGATACCATAATTTGTGATACCATTAATTTGTGATAATTTGACAATATGACTTTAAGAAATTCAAGTAATTAGCAATTTCTACTCTTTTTACTATTATGCCAAATTTCTTTCTAATGCTTTCGATGTATCTATTGATGTGCAAATAGGACCAAATTGGCCAAATATGCACATGAAAAAACATTCATGGACCTACATCAAAAGGGAAAATAAATGTCAGTGCAGCACAAATAAAATAATATAACAAAAATATGTCTTTTAAGATTAAAAAGTTTTCATATTACAAAATACATCATGCTTACCTGACAACTCCAATAAATAACTTAGGTAATAGCAAGTTAAGGAGTAACAACAGGTTTCACTTAATTAAATTATCAGTAAATTATCATTTTCTGACAAATGATGAAAGGATACGATTGAGAAAAAAAAAAAAAAATGAATTCAACATGTGACCAGCTACGGTTTAAGATTTATTAAAATGCATTACAAATGCCATGCCCCTCCCAGAAGCATATGGGACTTGCTTGCAAGGGCACATTTGTACGTATATCAAAGGGACTTGCTATATATGCAATCAAAACATGAAAACTCTATCCGTGAAAATTAACTTCTTTCAAAATTCGATTCTATCTACAAAATATTTAAAGGGTCAAGGAACAATGCTTACACAAAAACTTAAAAAATAAACAAATTTATCAAGGGAAAGCAACCTCCTCGAAAAACTTAGAAGAGAAACAAACAAACAAAGAGTACAATATGAATAATATAGTGTTGTTGGGAAGAGAAAAAGTACAATATGAACAATACCAAGCGAATGCAGTCCACGGCTTCTACTGCAAAAGCTCACAGAAAAACTAATAGTCCAAGTGAATTGAATTAAAAAACAAAAAAAAACAAAAAAGAAAAAGACTTACAAATATATGCGGAAGAATCACCTTTTGGGATTGGCGTGTTGGGTTTGGGCTACTTGAGGGTGCTTTTGAGGATTGGATTTGGAGGCGGAACCGGTGAAGAAAAAGAGTCGCAATATGTATTGTTGTTGTAGTGCTTCTTCTCCTTCTTCTTCTTGTGGTTTTTGTTGGGAAGGAGGAGGCAAGAAGAGCTCTCAAAAGCTCAAATCAAATGAATACCGAAATGCACCTGTCAAAACAAATTAGCCACAAACAATCACAAATCCATTGAAAACAATAAATAGAAAAAAGAGAGAAAGACACAAAAAACTCACCTTGGTTGCTACCAGTAGTACAAACAATGATTGGTCTATGTAGAGGAAGAGTTTAAAAAAGGAGGGAGACTTGGAGGCAGAGTAACGATAGGGATTAAATTGGGGAAGTCGAAGAAGGAGAAACCGCCCATAATGATAGACAGTGTTTTCAAAGAGACTTTTGAGTAGTCTCTGTTTTCAAAGAGGCTTTCGCAAGGATGAGAAGTGGGGGAGTCCAAAGGATGAGGAGATCTGGATAAGCATGAAGAGGAAGAAATAAAAAAGAAAAAAAGGATTTAATGGGGAAGTTAGAAAAAAGAAAAAAAGAAACGTTACCAGGAGCTGAGTAGTTTTTGAGAGAAAAGAGAATAACTATGAAGAGGAAGAAATTAAATTGGAGGAGGCACGGGTGGGAGAAAGCAAGGTTATTAAAATCCCGATTCGAATCTTAAAATCTGATTTTACGATTCAACATTATGAAAAGAGGCTTTCGCAAGGATGAGAAGTGGGGGAGTCCAATGAAAAAGCTTGATTGGGCTGATTTTTACTTTTTAGTATGAGATCTTTTTTTTTTTTGATAAGAGAAGCCCGCCCATTTTAGATATGTTAGCATGAGTGCTAGAGGAAGAAATTCATAATCTTAATTGTAACTTGAAAAGAAAAAGAATTTTGGATTCCCATATGATTTGGGGAAGACATTTATGGTGAAGGTCTCCCAAAAGACAACATTCAAAAAAAGATCTTGGTTTTTAACGTTATTACATTGAACAATAAGTAAGGACTTTTGTCACAAAATCACCATTGTGGAAAATGATTGGGAAATATTTTGATTTATGTAGTGTTATTATTTGGAACATTAGTTTTTGAGAGTATTAAAACTTGGAATTTGAGTTTGAAGTTTAATTTGTCATTTGGTATTTAGTAGTTATGACTTAGCATTTTATAAATTTTAGCCAAAACTTATTTATTTTTCAATGATTCTTTAACCTATGTTAGAATTATAAATTAATTTTTTATACGGAAAGTGAATCTTACGATTCACGATTCGATTCTAGATTCGATTCGCGAAACCCTCCCAACGATTCAAGGTAGAATCCCGATTTTAATTACCTTGGGAGAGAGAGCGTTAGACAATTAAGCAAGTGTGAGAGAGAAAGTTAAGAGAGTTATATGTGTGAGAGTGAGAAGATAATAATAATAAAAGCCCAGCCCAAAAAAAAAAAGAAAGTGGGCCAAATCTAAAATGTTATGAGAGAATTGAGAGGCATGAGATTTGGATTGATGTAAGAAAAGTAAATCTGACATGGCAAGTTTGGGAGAAGATAAAAAAAAAAATCTCTCAGCTTCACCTCTTAGTTTATATATATATAATAGATGTCTATATCATAATGATACAGCAGAGCATTAGTTGGTCAGGTATTTAACTCTTTTTTCCAGCATAGATTTACAGGAAACTAGGTAATAATTCTCAATATCATTTTTATCAGAAACCAACATCCCTCTATATATTTCATCTTAAAACTCTAAGACAAACTTATTTTTTTCAATTGGTAAGTTAAACATGCAACCAGTGGGTTTTGACTTTTGAAGCCACGAATTCACCATGGCATTTGAGCTATACCTCATTGGCATAAAACATAAACAAAAGCCTCACACACAGACACAGTAATTGGGAGACCTTCCTTCAAACCTTAATTTTGAAACAAACAAGTAGATAGAATTTCAACAAAAAGCTCCATTTGCGAATCCAAAATTTGATCCTTTCCCACCCAAAACGCGCATAGACAACATTAAAATTGTATGATGTGCATTTCACAAACTACTTCCAAACCTCAGAGAGTCGTGAGAGCAACTTTTATTTGTGTACTGTGGTCTAACTCTAAACATCTTGTGCCTGAAGCAGACCATTTTAAGTCTTTTTTTTTCTTTTTTTTTAATTATTATTATAAATATTTAAAACTCATTATAAATTTTTTAATTTTATTAAAATCCATTCTTCTGGCTTTTTAAAATGCAAAATTACTATTTTAGTTTTTGTATTTAAGCTTTGCTTGTATCTATTTTTCAATTGATGATATGACTAAGTTTTTCTTATGACAATCAATTTTAAGAAGCATTTTTTTTTATTACTTTACTAGTAATAGTGTTATTAAGAGATTTTATTTGATATTTTTCCTATCAAAATTTATATTTTTAGTAAAATTTAATAATTAAAAAATATTTACAAATATAAAAACATTTTCTAAAGTATAGCAAAAATAAAATAAATTTTCAAAAGTCGTGTAAGTTAACTGACATTTCTTAGTGTTTCCAATAAAAATATCTGAGATTCAAATCTCTTCCTTCAACTATCGATTGTCTAAAAAAAAATATAAAAATTAAAATGTAGAATGATTGAGGATAACACCCAAAAAACTAGATAGGATCCAAGTTTCCATTGGACATACCATATTATCCTTGCAAGGTTTCACACCGTTATGGATAATGAGATCTCGATCATAGCCTAAACTAATACACCCTATTTTGGTGGTCAATGTTAGAATTTCCAAAGCATTCTAAAATTTGTTAATCCCCCAATAAAACCAATAGTCACAATCCACAAGTGTCATTCTTGATGTATATACGACAATGTTGGGATATTCGCCCTTATTTTCAAAAGCTAACAGTTTGATTTATTAGTTATTAAACAAATCATATGAGAGATAGTAGACGAAAAGTAATCACTGTCAGAGGGATGCCTAACACATTCCTTATGTATAATCAACTTTCTGGATCCATTTGATGGTTTGAGACTGTTTTTATCTATCCATAGAATTAATAAATCAAGAAGACATAGGTGACCAATTACACCTTAGAATCTCAATGATAAGTTTAGGTGACGTCTCTAATTTTCATTTTTCCTCCCCCATGTAAACAAGGAGTATGTATAGAGCGCACATACAACACATATTAGTCCCGGAGGTCAAGGTCGAAAGTAAAAAATATGGTTTCAACAAGATAGATTTGAGGTTTTGTGCTATTGTGGAAACTGGGGTTGTCATAAAGTGGGGTTATGAAACAAGATTAATGTCCCCGGTCTTGATGTGGTTGGCATTATGCATTCTTGAAATTCGTATACTTGTGCTTATGTTTCTAATACTTTCTTTTACTTTTGCTTCAGATAATTTGGGGATTTCTTGTTAGTTCGTTTTCTTCCTAACCGTTTGTGTAACCAATAGTTTCTTGCCATGTGTTTCACTTTGTCTGTCATTTTGTTTTCTTTCTATTTTTTCTTTAATGCTAAAATTAGTACCACCTAAGCATTTCATTAGTCACGTACTCGTAGGATAAAATTAACGAAAATGAATACAATGAATAAAAAGTTTAAATTTTTCAATAGTTTAAGGATGAAAAAAGAATTTTTTTTTTTTAATTAGAGATGAGAAACAAACTTTATACAATCTTTAAGGACAAAAACAATATTTTATCTAAAAAAAATTAGTAAATGAGGCTAAAGAGATTGATGCAAATGCAATAGTCCGGGCAACTTTCACAAAAAATACAAAAGATTCAAGAGATGATCTTGAAAGGGGTTCATTCATAGTATCCAAAAAAAAAAAAATTAAAAAAAGTATAAAAAAAAAAAAAAGAAAGGGGTTCATTCATGATAATGCAGGCACTAAGCTCTACAGAACCAAACATGTCAAAAGTAGGGCATGTCAACACATTTGTTGGCAAGGCATGCTTAAAATGTAGATGTCTTTAAAATTTAAATGAGGCTAAAGAGATTGATGCAATTGCGATAGCCCGGACAATAATTTTCACCAAAAATACAAGGATTTAAGAGATGATAATGGAAGGGGTTCATTCATGATAATGGCACTAAGGTCTATAGAACCAGACATGTCAACACATTTGTTGGCAAGGCATGCTTAAAATGTAGATCTTAGTGCCTGCAATTATTATTTGATAATCCCACCGTTAGATTACAGATTCTCTTTATTCTTAACATGCACATTGAATTTTATATTAATCAAACGTTATTTACTTTTTGATGCATCAACTTGTGTTTTATGTATAATTTTAAGTAAAAAACGCCTAAAATTTAAACATGTTCTGAATGAGATTATTATTAATATCTGATTATCTTGATATCTTGCAAACATGAAGGATATAAAGAAACAACATATTCTAATGGAGTTGTCAAAAAATCACACAATATAAAATTATTGCATGATGTAACATAAACAAAACTTAAACATAGTGTAACTTGAACAAATATATGGGATGAATGGAATTGGATTGGAAAATCTAAACTTTCTCGAGCATTGCCCCCATTTAATGGGGTGACATTTATCCCACATATTGATTCCTGAGTCCAACCATCATAGTGCTGCAGAGACTTCTCACCCATTACCCTTCCAGTTTTGGCTGATGAATTACTTTTATATGTTATTGGTTGTGCACTTATAAAGGTTCCAAATAAGAAATGTCAGTGTTCCAACTGGAATCGGCTTCAATTACATCTTTAGAAAAAAAATGAAAAAACAACCCAAACTTGAAAGATTCAATAAGGAAATGGATTTACTTGTTAAGTAAAATCCACTTTCACCATTATCTTCACTGCTCATGTAACTTCTTATGTAGAAATGAAGGTTTCAAATACAATGTGAAAATCTATAAGACAAACAAGAAATGATACAGGGGAAGATAAGAGTTACATATCACAATACATATCCGAAAAAGAATTAGTAATGGCATCTTCCCTCAATACAACAAACCCAGACACACCCAATCCATTCCAATAGATCACCGCTCTCCTTTGTAATAAGGAAATTCAAGCGGACAGCACCTGCAAATGGGCCAAGATCTTCACTCTTTTTCCAGACAAAACAGCTTGGCTGACTATCTGTGATGACTTCATGAGATGGTCAAGCAGTCGGATGCAGTTTACTCGAAAGTGTAAAACTTGGTTATAATGTAAAGAAACATAACTTTCACTGCTTTTCAGGTTTGAGATCTCTCCCGCATTTTGGCCCTAGCAAAGAATACTCCAGCCAAAAGACCTAAAGAGTGCAAAATTGAGTTGGTAATGTTAAAAAACCAAATTAAAGTTTTGTTTCATGTGGTTTGTGAAAGAAGTCAAGTCAATGATATGGATAGAACTTACCGAAGAATATGCTTGCTGCGTTCTCCAAGCTGGTAGGAACTTTGAAAAGAAGGATGCCAGTAATAGACAGAGGGATCTTATTCAACGAACCCACAAGGCTGCAGGATGCAGTTTAGTGATTAGAGATGTACGTAAACTTGTTTTATCATTAATACAGTCTTACCTAAAATAAGGATAATGGTTTAAGCAAAGTAAACTGATAATTAATTTTTGAAAAAAAAAAAAAATGATTTGGCAAACTTTTCAGTCAAATTTCATTTGACTTAATACAAACTTGGGGTTCATAATGGCATAAGACCTGCCCAACTGAATCAGCCTCATCCAACACTGAGCTTTCAAATCTTTTACCCACATCAACCCAATGCAAGCATTTATCATATACCAATGCTTTGTTATTGGGTGGCCAGTTTGCACAAAACTTAACTCTTACCAAACCTGAGCTCCATTTATTTGCACCTAGTTCACTAAGGAAAAAAAATATTGGTAAATAAAAGTTAAAACCTAATACTAACTACTTGGTTCATTCTCGAAGTTGGGTCATATTGTCTCAATTAGAAAAGCAAAAAAGAAAGAGAAAATAAGGATCCTACGTAAAAGTAACATATTAGCTTCCTCTTTTTTGAAGGTAAGTCAAGTATTCTTATCTCACCTGTATGTTGTAGCCCCAGTTTGATGAAGAAACCACATAGAAGTGAAGCTGATTGCCAGTCCCAAAAATCCACTTAATGTCATTACCAACCAGAAGGTGGGCAACCTCAAAAGTGGCCTGCCAATTCAACCCAAGATCCAAAAGAATCAACAAGAGAATTTTGATAAAAGAAAATCAATTTTCTTTTCATACTGTTAGAGGTTAATTAAGTCCCTCAAATTGCCCAATAACTGATATCCAAAGTTAAGTTATGATAACATATAGTCAAAAAGGGTTGTAGACGTGTTATTTGCAAGTTACAATACTTATCTACCATATAAATAAGTGTAATTAATTAAGGTTGATCATCAGATCTATGTTTTCATTAGGCTGATATAAACTAATAAAAGCACACTCATTGGTACAGATGAAAAAATGGACATATAGCAAGCTGTTAATGTAAAAATGAAAAATTCATCCTGAGTGAGCGATCTTTTGATACCAAATCAGATTAACAATCTGGAGCAGTGAAACAATTTCTATCTAGCGAAGAAAACCAGCCATTTGAATACAATTAATGAACTTTAGCAAGAAAAATAGATAGAGAAGGGACGTTGTCTCATTGAGGTTGTTTGTGAGTAAGATGTAATGGTATCTGATGTGTAAACAGGAATTGGAATAAAATTTCAATGCTGAATACTCTTTCGATCATACCAATGAGCACATGCTTATTTCTAGCAAAAAAGAAATGGTTTCTCATTTGAAGAGGCATATTAATATATTATACAGCCGTGAAAGTAGAAGAAGGAAGCCAAATCTTTCACTCTCAAAAGAAGCCAGTGTTGAAGAAAGAAAGAGGAAAGGGGAGGGGAGTATATAAAAAGGAAGCAAGAAAGAATGAATAGATGAAGGGTTAAATACACTATTGGTCCTAATGTTTGAAACGCACGCAATTGGTCCCTAACGTTTAAAAAACGTGCATTGTTGGTCCCTAGGGACCAATAGTGCTCATTTTTTAAACTTTAGGGACTAAAAATGGGCGTTATTGGTCGTCCCTAAATTGCATCATTTAGGGACCAATAGCACTAACTTTTTGAAACTTTAGGGATCAATTGCACACACTTTTTTGACACTTAGGGACTAAAAATTACCATAGGGACCAATTGTACACTATTTTGAAACGTTAGGGACCAATTGCACGTGTTTCAAACATTAGGGACTAAACGTGTAACCTTATAAACGTTAGGGAATAATAGTGTACTTAACCTATAAATGAATGATCACGACAAGAAAGACTTATAAGGGAAAATAAGTAACAATTATGATACTTTTGGTTACCATATGTGGGATTTCTCTATTTTGGGAAAAATTTAGTGGACAGTAACCATTCTATAACAAGGAATATTTCAGAATTTAGCAAATAACGGTTGGGAACAGAAAAGTAGACAATCTCTGGTGCAAGATTTCAAATTAATCTTTGCAATAGCCAGAAGGCACCATCTGAGTTTCTCATTTATCTTCACTAATCTCATAAATACTAAAAAATGCTGGAAATGCTAAAGAGCAATTCATTTGAGTCCCCTTGAGATAGCTATAGAGGAGTTTCCTCACTTCTACTTATATCCAACAATATCTAAACAAAATTTAGACTACGTGGACCAAATATGATGATTATATGCACCGAATATGATGAATATAGTAAAGAAAAATTAGTTCCATAGCCAAAAATATGGTATACAAGAAAAAATTATGAGAACAAATTGCTTGTAATAATTTGATGATGTATTCAGCTTTAAAATGAATCATTATGTCAGACAGAGTTTGTTTGAACTTCAAAGACATTACAATATCAACTCATGCAAACACTGAACATCTAGAATTATTAATAGAAAAGATAAAGTCCATACATCAATATCACAATGCACAATGCAAAGAATTTGGTGCAGATGACATACTATATTAGCTATATACTATTATTAAAGAAGTGATTTCTGAAACGAATGAGGGAAAAAAATACTCACGTTCTGGAGAGATAATCCACCTCATTGAAAACAAAAATTAGAAGAATCCCTAAAGGCAACGATAGGGTGTTATTGAGCAAGACCATTGAAAACTCATTCAAATTTCCAGACTTGGTAACTTGCTTTGCTGTATCCATGACCCTACGTAGAGTCAGCTGCACAAATAAACAAAATAAATGATACATCAGCTACATTTTAAACTTAAACTAAAATCTAACAAGTAATCATATGCGAGCTGATAAACAGATGTTTCTACTTTTTTAGGAAACATCACTATTACTTTCCAAGAAAATTTGAATTTGTCTTTGTTGTTTTGCACATTAATACTAGAAGAACTATAATATTTAGACAATTATAATATTTTATTCAAAAAAAAGGAAAGAAGAACCAACAAAATGGGACGGGAGTAACAAATGATGAACCACTCTCTTATCCAAATGCAAATACAAGAACCCAGTGCACCTATGGGAGTCTTCTTGAGTCTACAGCTATGACACTAATGTATGCATCTAACAAACAAAATACTACAATAGTGTATTGTAGGACCACTTGATATTCCATTATGCCACCAAGTTAATCATAATTATTGCACATCTATTCACTCCTTAATAAGATGCCTACTTAAGTTACATACACTTTCAACATATCACAACCTCTTGATAAGCTTTATGTTACTTAACAGCAATGGTTTTGACCATATTGGGAACATCCCCCATTTTCTCAGCCACAGAAAAGCTCATGATAGTCCTGCAAGGATGTACAAGATGTCTTGTACAAGAATAGACTCAGATCAACATATAAGAACAAGAGGGGCACCCTGCGCCGGGGGGAGGGAAATTGACATGACAACTACTCTTTATAGAGATCAGATTAGTTCCACTGACCATAGTTTTCAATCATGTACTGCATTGTGAGCCTAATGACTGATATTTATGTCTGTAGCTTTCAATGTTTTACAAAGAAAAAAAGAAATCTCACTAAAATAGATGTCAAAATACCAGATTATGCTAAAAGACTTACAGATGCAAAAGAACAAGCTATAATTAACATACTAAGACCTGGCTTATGGATAATTCAGATGTTCAAATTATGCACTCACAGAATATGCTGCAGTTAAGAAGCAATTAATAAGCTGCCATGTGTAGCCGACAGCATTGAAAGATATATCAGTAATCCCTCCAGAAATCGCTGAAATGATCTGCACAAGCCACAGGTAAAGCCATTTCAAAAGTTTACTCATTTGCAAATTCATGAAAATGTATAAAGCAAATCTATGTAACACATAAAAACCTTCAGAAAAGTGCAAATCCAGTAATAAAGCCTTTTGAATTTCCAACAAATTAAAAGTGAATGAGCTTAGTTGGTACCAATTTACATCAGCCAACACAGAATTAATCAGAGTTCATCTTGATAACCAATGCACACATACATACTTACATCGACACATTGGCACACACAATGCACCCTTTCAAACATATGTGAGATTGTACAGCTATTAATATGTTAACCTCAGATGAACCTCCTATGCTGCAGGCGGACCAATCCTTGCTGCCCTAAATCTTATTCATATTTAATCATCTTCCCCCCACCCCCCAAAAAAAAAAAAAAAAAAAAAAAAAAGGGGAAATGGATATAAATTTTAGCTATCTTCTTCCCCACACAATTGCACTCTTTAAAAGTAATGATAAAATTATACATAATATTTCTAAAATGAATTTAACTGTTTAAGACATATGTATAAGAAACTTCAAGGAGGAGGAAAAACAACAAAAAGTGGGCAACATACAATCAACAAGAATAATATTGATAAAACAGGATGAGACACTACTAGATGCAAGCAACGAACCAAACTCGAAAAAGAATAAGAAGTTCATTATCTTATTCCACATCCCAATCTGACAATTCTGGAAACAACTAAATTCCAAATTCACATTTTTGAGCACTCAACATACCATTAGGAAGAGAGCAGCCCAGACTCTGTTGTCATGATGCTTACTAAATAGATACATTTCACCAAGAGCAGTTATCACATTGGTAACATTCTTCAGGACTGTGACCATAGCGACATTAATGTATTTCAAACTGCATAAAAGATTAATCATATTTAAGTAACAAACCATTATTTTTTTCAAATTAAAGGTCTTCATCTTACAACAAAAACAGAATGAAGATGGGAACAAACTGTAAAAATTTCATACCTAAACATGCTCGTAATGAGCATCCCAACAAAAATAACATTCACAGGTAACCAGACCTTAACCAATCTCCATGTTAGTGGTTCTGTTGTTATCACGCCTAGAAAACTCAATGTAGACACAATAATAACTGAAATAAGATTCTGCATCCACAGAAGTATATTTGAGTGTCATCAGGTTGGTAGGTATAAGAAACTGTTTCCCAGTCATTTTATTAAATGGCATAAAGTAAAATCCAACAAAATTTTTATCAATTAAAAAGAAAAAAAAAAAATCAAGAATCTCAATCTCATATAAGGAACACCAATTACATTGAATTACCTGGTACAGCATCAAAGATATACCAGCATTAAAACCATAGCTGGAAAGCACAAACTTGTTAACCAGTATCATGCTGCATGAGGAAATGCAATATGCAAGGCCAGACAATAAAGCTTGATTGTGTATTTTAAGCACCCTGTTACTTCGTGTTGTTTTCTCTCTGTCTTTGTCCAACTTACCATCTTCCAAGTCATTTTCATTATTTTCAAGAGGCTTCATTGCAGAAGGTGACCTATACAAAAGTGGAATAAGATCAGTTAATGGCCAACATTTGAAACTTAGTTTTATTTAATGTTCCAAGAGAAAAACAGAAAAGACAGAAATAAAAATAATTAGTCAAGCACATAAACATTATATTGTTTGGAAAAAAAAGGACCAAAAATAGATTGGGAGAAGACTTATGGAATCTGTAGATTCTACTATTGAGAAAGCATCAAGTACAATACAGTCACACTTAATGGAGCAAAGCACACCTGTTAACTACTCTTCTTAATGGACAGGAGACCTGATTTAGCACACCCCTTGACTCATGAAATTTGAGGCTTCATTCACCCTTGGACAAAACTTACTTATGTCTTCCTTGAAACTCCATTCAGAAACAGGATCCAAAGAATCTAGAAAAGCTCCTAAAGACAAAGGTCTTGAACATCAAAAAAATGGACAGAGGCATCAATTTTATGTCCCAATGGGAACTGTAAACTCACTGAATCAAGGAATAGAAGCAGCAAAAGTAATATAAAATATCATATATTTGACAAGAGTTAAGGAGCTATGAAATGTCCATAGTTGGTGACTGAAATTGGCCAATACAACTAACATCTAGCCATTCTATATGCCATATCTTGCCACAAGTATTTTCCAACCACTCACAACTAAAATAACTAACTTCTTGTCAATAATCCTGCAAGAAGACAAAAAAAAAAAATACCCACAAAACTACCCAAGCAACAAACAGATTGGATGCAGTTCTTACAACAACACAATCAAATATCATTAGCCTCACCACTAACACCAGTCCCTATCCTGCAACTGCATGACCTTGTCCCAACTTACAGAAAGGTGATTCTTTTTAATCAAACATATGATAATACCAAGATTTCAAACATTTATTTTTGTTTCACTCAAAGATTACTAGAAATAAACACCCTCTTTTTTTTCTTTTTCTATTTTATAAAAGGAAATAAAAGAATGGATTATGGAAGGCTGTTATAACTTTTAATTAAAGAACACTTATCCAAGAGTCTGGTCATACATAATTATCTTAATTCACAAGTAAGATAAGCATATATACTGCAAATTAGACAATCTATTTCACCACAGCCACAAATCTGTCTGGCGAGGGAGGAGGGCTTGGGTTTGGGATGCCAACTGAAAGATTCAAAGATCTCTTTTCTAATCATCCAGTTTCTCATCTAACAAACACTTTAGCAAAAAGGTACCAGCTGACTATGCCATAATATCCACTATATTATTCTATACAATCAGAAAGACAATAAATTGATCAAATGAAGAAAGTTTCCTTCCATGCTTCAAACATCAGTTATCAAGTTGTTAACAGATAACAAATATGTTTAATTTGTAAACGCCCAAAAAAATGAGATGCCCACTTTCCAAAATTGAAACTTTATCAGCAGAGAGTAATCTTATGAGTCCCCCAAATAATCACAAATTCTATACTAACCAATATATTGAAAAAACATAAAAAGAAATTACCTTGAACTCATTTAAGCCAAGAAATCAAAAGCTCCCACATGCCTAGAGAAAACCCATAAGAGGTCACAGCAGTAATAGACCAAAAGCTAAGGAATTTAAGAGATTGGGACTGAAAAATGAGACCCCTTTTTAAGATTTGAGAGAGAGACAATGAGAGAATTGAATTTGGCACGAACTGACCCAACTTCTTAGATTCTAAAGTGACAATTATTTTTTAAAATCCTTTTGGGATTTGAATTTTTTAAATGTTTTTTTCTTTTTTAATTTTTTAATTTTTTAATATATATATATATATTTTTCGGATATATATATATATATATATATATTTTATTTTTCGGTCACGTTTGTTCCGTCTACACCATTTGACTTCTGAGTTTTGTAAATGAAGGAAGACTTTCAAAATTTTCATGAACTGTGATGCTAAGATGCACCGTTATGTGGGTGCGCACTATAGCATTTGGTCAGCCGAGGTGTACTCACTGCTGTGTGCGCTTGTTTCTACTTCCACCACTTGTTTTGCTATTTCCAGGAATGTCCAGCACCCTTGCTAAGGCTCTGTTTGGTTACAGGAAGGAAAAGGAGGAGAGGGAAAAAAAATTTGGGGGAATGGAAAAGGTTTTTCGATTAGTTGAGATTTTCTTAGATCAATCGAATCTTAAAACTATCGATCCATCGTGACCAGTCAATCGGGTTTTCCTTCCATTTTTCCGCCTAATTTGGAGAGGAACAAATTTGTAAGTCTGGGACTCTGGGTGGAAAATTTATCCCACCAAAATCTCCCTCCTCTCCTTTTTCTCCCAAACAAACAAATCCTAAGAAATTCTTCGATGGCAAAATTAGCATTAAAGAATCTTTTAAAAATAAAATAATAAAGATATATAAGTAAATTAAGCAATTCACATTTGTCCATAAATCTACTTCCAAATGTGTGTTTCAAAATTCTTTAATTTTAATGCATGTTTTTGTTATAAGTTGAGTAAATCACCTTCACTTAACTTCGAACGTCATGTGGACCACTTTCATTTTTATTCTTTCTACTTTCCTCTTTCATTTAACTGATAAATAACTTCACACGTAGTCCTTAAAAAGTATCTCACATATATTAATATAATTTATTTTTAAAAGAGTTTTTACAAGGGAAGAGAAAAGGTCACACACATGGCATGTGCCTGCATCTTGTATATACATATATATATATATACTAGCTTAATAAACGCAATATGTGTGTGTCTAATGAATTTTTTTATTTTTTTGATATGTAACTATATTGATATAAAAGAGTTTGAAAAAATACGATTTATTACATCAAAGTGACTTTGGGGAGAAGGCATCTAATGTGTTCAATGCATGCATTCTCCCTCACATAATATGTGAACTCCTCAATTGTATGGGATTCACACATTGTAAGAGGAAATATGCATTGTTGTGTGTTAGTGTGTATAAGATAATTAACCCATCCAAGGAGCTTAATTGCTGTGACATTGATAATTAAATGCCTAATCATAAATATTGGAAATTGGAAAATTTTATTTTTATATAAATGATAGATGTAATGATAGAGAATCATGTTCTCTTCATTTCATTTACTCATGCTCTTGCAAGTTGGAAAGGGCGAGAAGGAAATGACGCGCAAAATTGGTTTACTAGTAATAGTATTATAAGATTTTTTTTTTTTTTTTTTAATTCTTTTATATATTGAGATTGGTTTTTTGTTATATTTTACTTTAATTATAAACCATCTCTTCACGAGAAATTATTTTTTCTTCCGAGGAGTACTTCCTCCTCACATATATAGAGAGGAGGAGAGGACCTAAAGGAATGGACCTAATAATCTCTCCTCTTCACACACGCTCTGCATGCCTTAAAAGGTTTTTTGTTTTTTTTTTTTTTTTTTTTTAAAGAGAAATAGTTTTCTAGCCTACAAAGGAAACCATGAACGATTATTTTTTGCCAGTGATTCTGTAAGGATCCAAGTAGCTTGGGAAAAGTAAACTACAATTAGAATCACAATTTTGATAACATTGAGTGCATGTATAGCATTCTTTTTTCTTTCTTTTTTTGAGATGAAGTGCATGTATAGCTTTCAATTTTGATTCAAAAGACAAAACAATTAATATTAACTAAAAATGAGTAAAAGACTATGGTCATGGAAAAATCACCCTTCATTCTAATTAATTTTCCTTTCTTGAAAAAAAGAAAAAGGTAATCTGGTTTGAACTTATCCAAGTGGAGTCATAGGTTGAGTTTAAATCTTATATCTATGATCTTGCAGTCTGTTTTTTTTGTGATTGCATAATCTGAAATAAAATAGTTTATAATCAATAGTCAACACTGCCAACTCTCAGTGGATCCTACCACCTCAGAAGCTGCTGCAATTAAATGGGCCCTCACTCTGGCAAAGGAAGAATGTTTCTCAAATATCATCGTGGAAAGTGACTCTTTGCTGTATTGATGCTATCAATGGTTTAAATTTGGATGCCCCTTGGGAGATTAGTGCTCTTTGCTTTGATAGTAGTAACTTAGCTCTAGATTTTGTTTCCTCTATTTTCTCTTGGGTTAAGAGAGAAGCAAATGCTTCAGCCCATGAACTGGCTAAGTATGCTGTCTCTGTTCCCTCTCCTTTCTGCTGTAATGCTTTGTCTCTTCCTCCCTCTGTTATGGAGGCTTGGCAAAGAGACATGCTTTCATTTTCTTAATTGGAGGTTTCTTTTAGTTATTAAAAAAAAAACACTGCCAACTATACAATCATGGCAAATAAAATCCTATATTCGTGAACTCAAAACTTTAAAGGATATATGTAGCATCTCTTAAATTTTTATTGTATGTTTAGACGAACTACTAGAAGTTTTAAGAAATTTCCCAAATACATTTTTTGCTTAAAAATTCGGCTGAATTCTATTGTTGCGGAGACAAAGGAATTCGCATTTTGTATATGACCTGTAAATATTCTGGATAATGGACGTAAATTCAGCGCCCATGAAATCACTCAAATATTCTGGATTTCATATAGAGCTTGTCAGTTTTTTAACACATGGATTCCACTGTTTGAAATAACACATTCCTCTCATGTGCATGAATCCCAATCACCATGCTCTTTGAATGCAATTAAGAGACGTGTAAAGGCCAAATTCAAGTTGTAGTCATATATGCACATGTTATTCTTCCTCATTGATTGAAGTTGCAATGTGACATCACCTGGAAGTCAGAACAGAATTAAGAATAACTTTGGCCAAAATCCACTAAATATAGTGGCATGAAAAAAGTTGACTAATTTGGAAAGTCCTCCAAATGTGGTTAGCCACCAATCGAATTTAGTTAGCCTTCAACTAAAATATCATAAAAGCAGTCCAACAATGCCCAACTAGGAACGTGGAGTGGATGGTACCAATATCAAATTCAATACTATACTACAGGTGGGTTATATGTGTGACTACCCAAAATAAAGGAAGAGTATGGTTTTCTTGGTGCTGTCACTAATAAGTCTAGGGTTCAGATTCTCTTTAGTTATCTGTTTCCCAATTCATTATGTCCAATAACTCTAGTAGTTTATTAAAACAAGAGAGGGAGGGAATCAAGGATGCTCCTGTGATTGGTCATTGGATCCAACAAGAGGCTACTCGAACTAGATCTACTTAACTATGTTTTGTTAAAAAATACTGCAGCCTACAGGGGTTGGTGATTGGACAAGGGTTAGCTCTAAACCAGAAATCTGACAATAACAACTTCCGAGTGAAACCTACCAGCTTGCTTTAGACCCCAAAGGTTTGAATGTTTGATTGGAATTTGTCTCCCAAATCAGGTCCTTTTTTTTTTTCAAAGCAAGCAACCTATATTTTAAGCATTACTTACATATAGCTATAAGATAATCTAAATAGATTTTTGAATTTCGATAATCATGTAATACAAATAAATGGCCAGTGTAGGCAGTTTTGAACGCATTCAAGACCAGCTTTTCAACCTTCCTAACCCAACAACTTGCTTTACCATTCTGCCCATTATTCCACAAATATGAAACATAAGGAAAGCAAGAAAAAGCTTGATATGGTAGAAGACATGGGTCAGATTCGCTAGCTCTAACAAACAGAAGGAAAATTTGTTCAATAATTGATCTGTTTGATGTAAGCAGATTGCCTCGATCTAATAAAATCCAGTATATTTGCTGCATCACCTTGCATGACAACTTTCCCATTTTCCATGTAAACAGCACCATCTGCATACTCGAGTTCTTCCAAACGATGGGTCACCCACAATGCTGTAATTTCTTCAGAACTATTCAAAGAATTTCTGACGGCATTAATCACCCCAATCTGATTTAGAAAAAAAAAAACCATATTCAAAAAATGCTAATAGTATCAAGGAACTGAACATCTTACAAAGATTGTAGTAAAAGATTCATAACCATATTACAACACAAGAGAATAATGCAAACTCAACATGGATAATGCCCATCTAGTATGGGTTCATATATGCTACAAATAAAAAGTAAACAACTTCTGGGCACTAATGAGAAAAGGGTAATTCATGATGTTATAAATTGGTGATTATTGAATGATTCCTGTTGTCAAATCTTCTTAGTATGTCAATGCAATTCAACTTGCCATAGACGTGTTAATAATATGACAGCACAAAGGATTAAAAATAATACATCTCGTGTTTATCATATAAAATACCTGATCACTTTCATCTAAAAATGTTGTGAGCTCATCCAATAACAGTACTTTGCAAGCATCAGCTAAAGCACCCGCAATTGCAACCCTCTGCTTCTGACCACCACTGAGAGTTTGAACAGGCCTCTAATAATGCAACAAAAGCCCAAAGTAGATGTCAAACTTCTTGCAAATGCTTTAACTATCCAAAAGAAATTGATGCACATAAATTACCCGCAGGTAGTTAGACATGCCAACAGCATCCAAAGCTTTAGACACCCTGGATTTAACCTCATCACAGGTCAAATTGAACTTTCCAAGACCAAATGCCACATCGGCTTCTACTGTAGGCATCACTACCTGCAACAAAAGAGGAATTGCCATCATAGGCACTTTTTCGTTGTTGCTAAGATGCCATCATAGGCACTCGCTGGTAGCTCTTTTGAGCAGTTTTCTAGCCACAATAATTAGCAAACTGTTTTGGTTTCACCTAAAAGCATCCAAGTCTTGCATTTTCATGGTCTCAATTAAAATGTTCTAGAGGTCAATAATGAAACATTATGTTAGGTTGCAAACAATTTCATCTTGAAAGGAAAATACTGATATTAAGATCACATTCGATTACAGCATACAGGCATGAGTAGGGATAACCTCAAGATAATCTTTTAATTAAAAATTTGACCTCCTCAAGGCATCAAATTGAATAACTCCCATTGTCCTTTATTTCCTCCTTTTTTCTTTTGGGTTGAATCCCTTGCCTTACCCTAATCAGTCTTACCCTTACCATACAAAATGAAAAAAAGAAAAAGAAAATACCAATCATCTATGAAGCACGTACACTGACTCTGACACCAATATGGATAAGGATATGATATGATACAATATAAACATGGACGTGTTAATTAATAAATAAATACATTTAAAGAAATTTTTAAAAGATAAATAACAAACACCAAAGGCATGAAATATGTACAAACAATAGAACTAATTTAGAAGTGGTAAGTACCAAAAGAACACATGATCCACATTTGATTCACAGAAATTTGGAAATTTGAAGATTCCTAACTTTCTAAAACATTAGGCCCCATATTTTATTTAAACCCCCTTTTTTTCTCTAAAGAAATCAATTTTTACCCTCAAAAGTATCCATGCCAAATCCATGATTTAAATTAATTTTCTAACATGAGCATCCCGATATATATCCCAACATATGTGCATCAGATACATATTAGATAGGGGTATGAGAGCTAATTTTGAAGTCTCTGTTCTGCCTAGCCTATCAGCACTAAAGTGACTTCATGGGGCATTGCTGCCTCAACAACACCTAGCTAGAGCTCACTTGTATCCTATACTTCTAATGCGAGTGAATGAGTTCAATGATGAACGCCAGATGTGTCAATATAGTAGATATACCAGCATCTTTTCTGTGCTTCTATAATAAAAATCCTTCTGTTGGTATAAAAAAAGGGGAAAACATTCTTCATTGTGTCATATCAATACCTAAAAGAAGAGAACCTCGTTCTAATTTTTTGACATTCTTTTTTGAATTCTTTAGAAGAATGCCAACTCTAGAACCAGCCTGTAATCTCATCTCTTCAAACTGAAAAGTCCTAGGAAGCCAATCGAAGAAAGCAACTCATCTCTCATCTTCTTTCTTTATTTATTTTTTTGATAACATAGGAACCTTTCTAAAGAAGAGCCCTTTGGACTCGCCTCTAACCAGTAGTAAAACCTATAGACAACTAACCCCACCCGCCAGAACCAATTGCCGGGTAATACAGAGGATCATTTTTGAGTGGGGGTACTCCCCGCCTTCCGGCCTCAAATCACCCCTGACGAGCTAAGCAGTTTATCTTCTTGCCTAAATCAGCCATTACACCTGTTTCAGTAATCAGCCACCATATGAAAAGAGTAAAGGACACTCCACCACAGAATAGCAATTACCTACCATTTCTTTTGATTGGTAAGTTACATACCCACCCGACGGGTCTTTGAACCCATAACCTCACCCTCCATCTTACTCTTTTACGGAAAATGTGCCATTTGAGCTGAGCTCATTGATAGAATAGCAGTTGCAAACAACTACCTCCAACCTTGAGTAGGTTCCTATTACTTACTTATACTGTTATACATCATAGGTATTATATATCTTAGTCTATGATTTCACTAAAAATTGAGCAATTTTAAGACTTACAACTAAACATGAAAAAACTCAATTCTTAAATTTTACAAACTATAAACAACACAACATCGGAAATGGATAAAGAACACACCTGATGGTCTGGATTTTGGAAAACAAAACTCTTTGGCCGTTTTACGTACACGGTTCCATCCGTCGGACTCAAAACACCAGCCAATATCTACATAGTTCTTGACATTGTTTGATGAACATAAGCAATCTAACAAATTCAAAATGCACTAAAAACCCAGTATTATTTATTAAAGAAAAAAATTGGGTGTACCTTCAAGAGGGTAGATTTTCCACAACCGTTGGGTCCAAGAAGCATCCAGAACTGCCCAGAAGGAATCCGAAGCGAGCAGTCCCGAAGAATCGGCACGACTTTTCCCTGCCTTGTTGTGATAGAGAAATTCACATTCTGACCCTCGATGGCAATGTTCTCGGTAGCATTAGTCCTGTGAAGACAGAGAGTAAGAGAATTACAACAAAAAAAGGCAGAAGAAACCGCAAATTTTGATTGCACGGTTGGTGTTTGCAGAATTGCCTAGCTGAAAACATGTATGTAGAGAGAAAGAAAGAGAGAGTGAAGGGGTTGAGACCTGAAGGTAGAGGTAGAGTGAGGAGGAGGGAAAAGAGGCGCGGAAGCGCGGAGGAGAGTAAAGAGATTCATAGCATTTAAAAGTTAACTAATTATATGACTTTCTTTTGTTCATTTATTTAAAATTTAGATTCTCTCATCTCTTAGATTGGATTTGCTACCCTGGGATTGGAGATGGCTAAGGCCCACTTCTCTCTTTTGGGTTTTCAATAAAAATTTATTCAGGACAAAAAAAAACCCAAATTGTATACAAAGATGACATTCTATTAAGTCTATCAACCAAGTATTTTTTTTATTATTTAATTCAATTTATTATTAAAAATAGAAAGAAAAAAAAAATAATTTTTTAAACTAAATTCTTGAACTCATCTCTCTCTCTCTCTCTCATCAGCCAAAATCTGGGGTGCAAAACGAAAATAAAAACCCATGTTTTATTTTATTTTATTTTATTTTTTTAATTTGGGGATGTAGCTTTCATTCTTCGATTTAATAGTTGGATATCAAAACCGACACAATTTGAATCAAATTGGATTCAATAATAAGAATTATTAAATTGGATTAAATAATAATAAAAATGCTAAGTTGACTGGTTTATGTGGCATTTAAAGGTTAAGAGCCTAACCGAGGGAAAATTATTCATTACTAACGGAACTTAGATAAATGTGTACTCTCTCCTCCCACTTGAATGATGGGTCTCCTAATTGAGATAAACAAATTGACTATTGTTAAATGTAAACAAACATAAGGGAAATGACAAATTTCAAAGTTAAGGAACCAAAATAAAAATACCACTGACTTTTGGGACTAAAAGTGTATTTTAGTTTAAAATATAGACATTGATTTTGTGGCTTTGGCTTGCTGCTGCCATCACATTGGCTCTTGTCAAATAAAATCAAATTGATAATTATTTAATTAACCTTTTTCACTTCACTTTGTGATAATCACTAGGCGATAAAATGTAAGCTGCCCAACAAAATCTAGCCCGTCAAGAATTTTGTTGAATTTTTTAGTTGTAAGCATGCAAATAACTTTGGTAAATACTAGCTAGCAGCAACATTCTCTGTATTTTATACTCACAAAGAAGATGAAAATATGGCAATGATTCTGAGTTGTTTTATTACAAGCTTTGGTTGATAAAGAAAGTGTTTTTGTGGTATTTTTGAGCATTATATTCGTTGATACATTTCAAGTTATGGGAATCTAGGTTGGCCTTTTAATAAATGTGTAATTGCTATGTGGTAATGCAACAGTCAAGCAATCATAACCCCTTATGATTTCTTAGAACCATCAGCAGCACCAACACCTTAAGTTTCAGCCAGTGAACAACGTTCATCATCATCAACTACAGAAACCAAGCTGATGGAAATTGCAAAAATTCGACATTATATTGTCACTGTTCTTACCCTTGCTAATCCTTTTCCATATCATTAAGGGGTGAGTACAAATTGTAAGATTATATTCTACCAATAAAGTCCAGAAATTTATTAAGAACTTTAACATAATATTAAAACATGTCAAGATTATTGCATTTTAGTAAAAAAATAAAGTTTTTTGATTCAAGGGTTGAGATTAAAAATGAATTTTTCAAAAATATGGGAAAAAAATACTGTAAAAAAAAAGAAAGAAAGTGATTTTTTCAACTTTTTTATGTCAACCCTTAAAATAATACTGTTAAAAAAAAAAAAAAAGAAAGTATCATACCAGCTCCCATCCCCTATCACTCTTAAATATTTTGATTTTTCTTCCAAAACAGTTTTGGACTAGGTGGAAAATTTTTCAAATGCTTTACTTTATTTTTCCTACAAGTAACATAAGCATATTTTGAAAAATCATCAATAAAGGTTATGAAATATATATTTTCACCTCATGTTAAAATTTCTTTAAATTTACAAATATTTGTGAGAATTAAATTCAACAGTTCAAAGTTTCTCTTCACACTTTTAAATGGATTTCTTGTAATTTTGGCCATGCTACACGATTCACATTTTTCAAATTATTTTTCTAGTTTAGGAATTAAACACAAGCTACTCAGGTTTTTCATACATTTAGAATTAACGCGACATAATCGAGCATGCCAAATATTAACACAAGAAACAATATGCGGGAACAACTGAAATTCAATTCATTTCAACATTGAGTTTGAACTTTGAACATACATCACATGCATAGCTTTTCATACAAACACGCCATTCTTTTATAGTATAAACTAATCAGACTCAATGGCTTGTTTAAAGCCATCCTTATTAAGAAGGAAGCATGGAACCAATTTTTTTTCTTTCTAATTTCACGGGCATGAAAAACAACTTTAAGGGTTAACTCACATCCAAAAATAAATTTGAGCTTAATCTCTCCATATCCAACGACATTGGTGGATATGGAGATTTAATTTGACCTTGATAAAGAAGAAGAGGAGTTTATGAACTCGATGCAATCCTCAATGGCTTTTGTTCTATGAGAATCAATAGGAGCTATGATGGGCTTTGATCTTCCTAATGAAGAATCCTTAGGTGAGTATCTCCTCCTTGTAGTCACCGACTTAATAAGGGTATGTTTGGGACGGAGGAAGAGTGGAGGAGAGATGAGGGGAAGGTTCATGAAATGTACTAATTTTTAGTATATTCCGACTATTTTTTTCTCCCCTCTCATTTACTCTACCTTCTTCTTCCTCCATCCAAACATAGGGCAAAACTCTTGAAACAAAAAATCATGGAAAACAATTAATGTGTACAAGACATCAACCTCAACATAGCTAAACACTTCTACATCACCCAGCCACAAGCAAGCAAAGGAGCTTACACAAACTACCAAAGTATCAGTAAACAAATTTCAAAACTCATGGGAAAACAATGATTACAAGACAATAGAACCCATCACCAATTCACCATCGCAAAAATCTCAAACCCATTAATTAGCCACTCCCAATCCCAAACCCATCGCAAAAATCCAAGAACAAAACCTCATGACCTCCTTCTCACTGTAAAGCCAAACCCCATGATTGACCTCCTCACTACTTGCTTCGATAACCATTGGCGGTGGCCTTCTATTTCTTAGTTCCTTAAACTACCTATCATGGTCGAAGCTATTGAAGATAGTGACGAGCAAGAGTAAGTCTGAGTGGATTCGATTCAGGAACCCTGATCAACAGCAACTAGAAGATGTCTATTTCAAGGCATCCAAGAAAGATGCAAGAGAGAGAGAGAGAGAGAGGAACATAATTTTTGTTTTTTGGGATTGGTATCCAACTATTAGAAAAGAAAAATGAATGCTTCATCCCCAATTATAAAAAAAAGATGGGTTTGATTTTGATTTTTCACCCCAGATCTCGGCAGATGAGAGAGAGCGATGATTTTAATAATTTTTTATTTTTAATAATAGGATAAATTACACTAACACCCCCGATATTTGGTAAAATTAGACTCGCTACATCCTATTTTTAACAAATGACACTTTATTTCAAAATTTCCAAAATAATTCACACTTCACTAAAAAAATGGAGTGAAGTGTGAATTATTTTGGAGTTGAGTGTCAATTATTTTGGAGCGAAATGTCAATTACGTTAGAGCGGAGTGTCATTTGTTGAAAATATGGTGTAGTGAGTCTAATTTCACAAAATATCAAGGGTGTCAGTGTAATTTACCCTTAATAATAATAATAAAAATACTATTAATTAAATAATAATAAAAATGTTAAGTTGACAATTTAGGTGGCATTTAAAGGTTAGGAGCTAATCTGAGATAGACATATTAACTCTTTGAAATGTAAACAAACGTAATGACCACCTTCAAAATTAGAGAATCAAAATAAAAACACCCTAAACTTAAGGGGTCAAAAGTAACGGATCCTTGGAAAGCAAGAATTTGTAAAGGTAATGGGCTATCACTGTATTAGTAGTCCTAAGTTTTGTAGGGATGATGGGGTTAGATGGGGGAGCTTCAAAATTTGAATAAAAATGTCTAAACCAAAAGTATTATACATCCGGATTGAGATCTAGTACAATAGTTAGGGCCATTAATTAGCCACTCCCAAACCCATCGCAATAATCCCAAACCCATTAATTAGTCATTCCCAATCCCAAACCCATCACAAATATTCAATAACAAAACCTCATGATTGTTCTCCTCCTTCTCACCGTAAAGCCAACCCCCATGACTGACCTCCTCACTACTTGCTTCAACGACCATTGGCGATGGCCTTCCGTTTGTTGGTTCCTTAAACTCCTTCTCACGGTCGAAGCTATTGAAGATCGTGACGAGAAAGAGTAAGACCGAGTGGATTCGGTTTGGGAACCGGATCAGTAGCAACTAGAAGATGTCCATTTCAAGGCATCTAGGCAAGATGTGAGAGAGAGAGAGAGAGAGAGAGATTTTTCTTTTTCTTTTTCAGGTTTGATATCCAACAATTAGAAAGAAAAATGAAACATTCATCCCCAATTATAAAAACAAATGGGTTTGATTTTGATTTTTCACCCCATATATGGGCAGATGAGAGAGAGACCGATGATTTGATTAATTTTTTATTTTATTTTTATAATAATAATAAAAAATAAATTGGATTAAATAATAAAAAATGCTAAGTTGAATTAGGTGGAATTTAAAGGTAAGGAGCCCAATTGAGATAAACAATGTAAATAAACGTAATGACAACTTTCAAAATTAGAGAACCAAATTAAAACACCTCAAACTTAAAAGAACCAAAAGTGTAGTTTAGTCTAAAATTTAAGCATTGATATCGTGGCTTTGGCTTGTTGCGGCCATTACATTGTATTTTGTCTAATAAAGTCAAATTGATGGTTCTTTAAATTAACATTTTTTACTCCACTTTGTGATAATCACTTGGCGATAAAATGTTAGCTGCCTAACAAAAAATCTAGCCCGTCAGAAATTTTGTTGACTTCTTTTTAGTTGTAAGCATGCAAATAACTTGGGTAAATAGTAGCTAGTAACATTCTCTCTATTTTATACCCACAAAAAGGATGGCAATGAGAGACAGAGAGAGATGACACAAATTTATGCGCCTGGACTTTATTGGTAGAATATAATCTTACAAATTGCACCCACTCCTTAATAATATGAAAAAAGATTAGCAAGGGTAAGAACAGTAGCAAAATAATAGCATATTGCATTTTCCATCAGCTTGGGATCCGTACATTGTCTTGCAATCCCGTTTGCACTCGTAAAGTAGGCAGTCAGACCCAGGTGGATCGTTCGGGATCTTTGTCTCGCATGTTTTATCATCAATCACCATGGCCTCATTGCCTATAATCATGGAGAAATTATTCAATAAAATTTATCATTCTTATAACCAAACAATCATGATTGTTTGGAATTCACCACACAATAAAACAACTTTTAAAATCTATAAATTAATATTATAGACTCTCAATCTCTATAAAAAAAAAAATGATACATTTTTCTTGATTTTTATAGTAAACAATGAGAAACCGTAAAGAGATATATTTGATTTTGAAATTCCCTTCATATGTAAACTAACAAACAAATTAAAGCGAAAGAGCATGAACTTTAGAATGAAGTACCATTAGTGATGAAGAGAACAAGCAAAAAAGGGAAATAGACAGAGGTAGTTCTCATGATTTAGGTCTCTTGTTGAAAGTTCCCAATGAAAAAGATGTGAGACAAGAGGCAATTGGGTAGTCAATGACTACTATACATATATATAGAAGAATTGCATGAATATAAGACAAGAATATCGTCACCTTAGAGATGGACATGAGGTCCACTAAGTACTCCACAAGAACTCCATGAGTTGTAACGTGAAACTGTATATGGAAAGTTCAGTCCCATTTGAGTATGTGAATTGTAAAGGGAATATCCATCATGCACAATCAAGCATATTCTCTACCATCTATAGATTACACAGCTCACCACCAAAAGAATCCAAGCGATTAACAAAAACTGGCAACCTAGAGCTTTTAGCAGAATGGCAGCACTACACTGCCAATTACATATCACAACTCCAAAGACCAAAAAATATTGAGTGACCTCACGAATGATTGCCATATTTACTTTACGAGTCCCTTCAGGTTGCATACGTATCTAACATTGTTGATAATCCTGCCACAACTGGACACTCGAATGAATAATATGTGCTAGTTTTTTTCTTGACCACCATGGTCAATTGAGTTCCATTTGACTGAGCGCCGGTGGTGATGGTGGGAGGAATTCTGATTTGGGGATTTGTTATTATATGGGTCGATTAAATGGATTATTTTAATGGATCTGGGTAACCTTTCCGGTCATTCTAGATAAAATTTTATTTACATAAATCTGTTGTGCATAAATGATTGATTTGTAATGTTAAACTTCTTCTTTTTTTATTAAAAAAATTGTTACATAATTTAAATTATGTCACATCATCCATTTGTTCGCCACATAGACAAATATACTAATTGAATTGGAGGGATGTAGTAATAGTATTCAATTTTAAAACTTTAAAAACCAATAGCGCTTGTTTTAAATTATATGGACCATTAGTGCTTAATTGATAAATTTTAGGGATTAACAATCCATTAAGACGTAAATTTGAATTATATATATATATATATATATATATATATATATATATATATTCACATCATTGATTTGGATATGTCGAATTCTTTTGTTCATATATAGAAAATCATGCACATGGTCATGATTCTTACCCCTTTGTAACTAAAGTACATTTTTGGCCTCTTAAGTTTAATGGTATTTTCATTTTAGTACCCTAATTTTGAAATTTGTCATTTAGGTCCTTTACAATTGTATACGTTTCAAAAGAGTCATTTCGTCTTTCTAAGTTAGGTTCCTAATCATTGAGGAGTCAAACTGAGATAGGCAGATTCAATATATTGAAATGTAAATATGTGTTAGGAACTCAAATAACAACATTTAAAATTAGGGGATTAAAATGAAAACATTTCAAATTTTAGATTCCAAAAGTGTAATATAGTCTTAAATATATACATTGATTTTGTGGCTTTGACTTTCTGCTGCAATCACATTGGCTCTTGTCAAATAAAGTCAAATTGATAGTTCTCTAATTAACCTTTTTCACTTCAGTTTGTGATAATCAGTAGGCGATAAAATGTTTGCTGCCCAACAAAATCTAGCCCGTCGGGAATTTTGTTGTTTTTTTAGTTGTAAGCAAGCAATTAACTTTGGTAAATACTAGCTAGCTACATTCTCTCTATTTTATACCCACGAAGAGGATGGTGTGAGAATAAGAGTGTAATTGATTCTCTCTTTGATACAGAGAGTGAATGTATGTATTGAATATTTATAGAAGAGTTTACAAGTATTTGAAAATAAAAGGATAGCAACAGATAACGGGATTACAACAGATGAGAAGTGTTTGAATTACAAGAGGTATTCCTATCCTTATCAGTATCTTGTATTGGAACTTGAGATGAGTCTCTAGCCTTATCTGCAGCAGGTGATTGTTTGAATTTGGACTGTTCACAGTTATCCTTGACACGCCCCTGCAAACTCAACGGTAAAGAATGCACATTGAGTTTGTCACGTAAGAGAGCAAAGCGGGCAGAAACTAATGGCTTGGTGAAGATGTCTGCAGTTTGGTCCTTGGAGGAGAGGAACCGAATGTCAAGACTTCGAGATGCCACCTTGTCACGAACGAAGTGAAAGTCAATTTCAATGTGTTTCGTTCTGGCATGGAAAACCGGGTTTGCAGAGAGGTAGGTAGCACCAATATTGTCACACCAAAGCACCGGTTTGTGAGGTAGAAAAATCCCGAGTTCCTTAAGCAAAGATTGGAGCCATACGATTTCTGCCGTGGTGACAGCGAGGGCCCTGTATTCCGCTTCAGTGTTGGACCGAGAAACGATGGATTGCTTTCGAGCACTCCAAGAAATTAGATTAGGACCAAGGAAAATACAAAAACCTCCTGTAGATTTTCGGTCATTTGGGCAGCCAGCCCAATCGGCATCTGAATATGCATGGAGAGAAAGAGAAGAGCTACGGCGAAGAAGAAGACCATGGTGAATGGTGTTCTTTAAGTAGCGCAATATGCGCTTCACAGCAGTCCAATGAGGAATAGTAGGGCGATGCATGAATTGACATACCTTATTGACAGCAAAGGAGATGTCAGGTCGTGTAATTGCAAGGTATTGAAGGGCCCCAACAGTGCTGCGATAGAGAGTGGGATCATCAAAGGCATCACCAACAAATTGAGATAAGGTGTGAGTCGAGCTCATAGGCGAGGTGACTGGTTTAGCATCAACCATATGCACCTTACGAAGGAGGTCTGTGATGTACCTGTGTTGTGATAACAGTAAACCATCTGAAACAGGGAGTACCTCAACTCCAAGGAAAAAATTTAAGGGCCCAAGGTCTTTAATAGCAAATTCCGTGCCAAGTTAAGAGATGAAAGAAGTGATAGTAGAGGAGTCCGAGCACGTGACTATGATATCATCTACGTATATAAGGACAAAGCAAGTAAGATGAGCAGTGCGAAGAATGAATAGAGAAGAATTACTCTTGGAGGGGAGGAATCCCAAGTCATTTAGCCGTGAACTGAGGCGAGCAAACCAAGCACGCGGTGCTTGCTTGAGGCCGTAGAGTGCTTTGTGAAGACGGCAAACATGAGATGGCATTTGAGGATGGATGAAGCCAGGTGGCTACTGCATAAATACAGGTTCATCCAAAAGGCCATGGAGGAATGCATTTTTGATGTCAAGCTGATGAATGGACCAGCCACGAGCTACAGCAAGCGAGAGAACAGTGCGTATAGTGACCGGTTTGACAACAGGACTAAATGTTTCACCATAGTCAAGGCCAGGTTGTTGGTGGAAACCTTTGGCCACAAGTCGGGCTTTATGACGTTCAATGGACCCATCTGCATGACGTTTGAGGCGGAAAACCCATTTGCAACCAATAATGTTCATGGTAGGTGAAGAAGGAACAAGATCCCACGTACCATTTTGAAGAAGAGCATCAAATTCTTCATTCATGGCACGACGCCATTCAGGCTGCTTAGAGGCCAAAGTGAAAGAGGTGGGCTCTTCCATTGATGGTGAAGGAGTCATGGCATGGAGAGCATGCCGAGATGGCCACTTGATGGTGCCATCAGTGAAGGACTTTGGCTTGGAAATGTTGTGTAGGGCTCGAGTTTGCATGGGATGAAGCTGAGTGGTGGGAGCCACAGGTGAAGATGCTGGAGAAGAACCAGGTGAGTTGGATGGCCCACTAATAGATTGTTGTGGCGTGGAACTTGAAGGAGTGGGCAGCATATGGGACCCGGGCATGGGAGAAGGTGGAGCTAGAGAAACAGTGGGTACCGTGGCAGCAAAAGTGGGTACCGTGGCAGCAATAGAGGATGAACCAGCTGGCATTGTGATACAAGAAGATATTGGTGCTGGTGGGTCCTGTAGCACACTGTTAGAAGCAAAAGCAGAAAAGGGAAATTGTGTTTCATCAAAAATGACATTGCGAGATATATATAAACGATTTGTAGGAAGATGAAGACAACGATATCCTTTGTGGGATGGACTGTAGCCAAGAAAAACACAAGGAAGAGAGCGAAAATCGAGTTTATGAGAAGTATAGGGTCGAAGACATGGCCAACATAAACAACCAAAGACTTTAAGGAGAGAGTAGTCAGGTGATTTGTGAAAAAGGACTTCAAGAGGAGACTTATTTTTCAAGACAGTAGTGGGCAGTCTATTTATTAAAAATGAGGCTGTTTGAAAAGCATCAACCCAATAACATTGAGGAAGAGAGGAGTGAGCAAGCAAGGCTAAGCCAGTTTCAACAATGTGACGATGCTTACGTTCAATGATCCCATTTTGTTGATGGGTATGAGGACAAGAAATGCGATGTATGATGCCAATGTTATTGAAAAGAGTATTTAATTTCCGGTATTCCCCACCCTAATCAGACTGAAAAGATTTTATTTTACAAGAAAATAAACGTTCTACAGTACGTTGAAAAATAAGAAATTTCTCATAAACTTCAGATTTTGCAATAATAGGAATGAACCAACAAAATTTACTAAAATCATCAAGAAAAGAGACATAATAACGAAAACCATCTACAGAAGAAACAGGAGCAGGGCCCCAAACATCTAAGTGTATTATTTCTAGAGGACGAGAAGTACGAGAAGTAGACCGAGCAAATGGGAGACCATGACTCTTGGCTTGTTGGCAAGCGGAACAGAGGACAGATGCTTTATTTGAGGATAAAGGAAGCTTGTGACGAGTAACAACTCGTTGGACAAGACGAAAGGCAGGATGACCAAGACGATAGTGCCATTGAGGGAGAGAGGCACGGGCACCAAAGAAGGAGACAGGAGTAGTAGGTGGAGGCAGCGGATGAGGCATGGAATACAAACCATGCTTAAGAGGCCCCTTGAGAAGAACTTTGCCCGTGGTGAGGTCCTTAACAAAGAAACAAGAAGGATGAAAGTCAATAGACACATTATTATCTTTAGTGAACTGACTAACAGAAAGTAAATTCTTTTGAATAGAAGGAACATGAAGAACATTAGGCATTAAAAATTTAGAAGAAGGATAGAGAAGATGAGTGGAACCAGTGTGATGAACTGGAAGACCCTGTCCATTGCCAACATAAACTTGATCATAGCCAGTTGGTTCTTCAGCAGTGAAGGTGAGGTTGGTGAAGTCTGAGGTGAGATGGTTGGTACAACCAGAATCTGGGTACCAGGCAGAGTCAGAAGCAGCTTGAGTAGTGTAGTAAGCCATCATTTGGTTTCCAGCAGGGCCTTGATAGGCATGATCATACCGATGATAACAGTCAAGAGCATTATGTCCCACCTTGTGACAAACTTGACATGTAGGTCGTGAGGTAGAGGTAGGAGCAGGTCCAAGAACACCACGACCTCGGCCTCGTGAGCGACCACCATTGCCACGACCACCGTGAGAAAAATTATGAGAGCGATTTCCACGACCACCTTTGTTAAAGTTGGATGGAGTAGTGGTGACAGTGTTAACTGAAGGAGCAGCAACGTCAGGGAGAGGATGGAGCTGAGTGAGACGTTGTCCATGTGTGAGCAAATGACCATAAAGCTCATCAAGACTCATAGGGGCAGCAAGCATCTGAATAGATGCAATCATGGACTCATAATCGGAACTTAAGCCAGCAAGGAGATATGAGTTAACCTCAAAGTCATCAAGAGGACGATGAACAGCAGCAAGAGTGTCAACCAATTGCTTGAGTTTCTGAAAATATTCAGTAACAGAGAGAGAGCCTTTCTTGAGTGTGGAAAGCTGATAACGAATCTGCATAATCTGAGCTTTGGATTGAGAAGAGAACATGCGCTCAAGTGTGAGCCAAACATCATGAGCAGTAGAAAGACCAACATGTGGGTCATAAGAGACTCGGAAAGAGAGGAGATAATGGTGGACAAGATAATTTGATCTTGTTGGATCAACCTAGCATAAGCCGGATTTGGAAGCAAAGAAGTTTCACCAGATTCGGAAGTTTGTGAGATCATCTGGGATGGAAGAGGGGTAGTGCCATCGACATAGCTAAGAAGGTGTTGGCCACGAAGGTAAGGAATCAATTGAGCTTTCCACAGTAAATAGTTATCACGGTTGAGTTTGATAGTGATAACATGATGAAGGTTGATAAGGCCAGGGGTAGGAGATGAAGAATTTAGTGGTGCTGAGATGGTGGAGGAGGAGGCACTGCTGGTAGTCATGGTTTAAAAGGAAAATTTTGACGTTTAGTCTTTAGGCTCTGATACCATGTGAGAATAGGAGTGTAATTGATTCTCTCTTTGATACAGAGAGTGAACGTATGTATTGAATATTTATAGAAGAGTTTACAAGTATTTGAAAATGAAAAGATAGCAACAGATAACGGATTACAACAGATGAGAAGTGTTTGAATTACAAGAGGTATTCCTATCCTTATCAGTATCTTGTATTGGAACTTGAGATGAGTCTCTAGCCTTATCTGTAGTAGGTGATTGTTTGAATTTGGACTGTTCACAGTTATCCTTGACAGATGGCAACGAGAGAGCGAGAGAGATGTCAAAAACTTATGCAGCTGGACTTTATTGGTAGAATATAATCTTACAATTTGCACTCACCCTTTGATAATATGGAAAAGGATTAGCAAGGGTAAGAACAGGTGCAATTTGATTTCGAATTGCAATTTCCATCAGCTTAGGTTTCGTGTTGCAATCTGGTTTGCACACGTTGAGTTGACAGGGCAACCCATGCGGATAGGTAGGGATCATTGTCTCGCACGTTTTATCATCTACCACCATGGCCTCATTGCCTATAATCATGGAGAAATCATTCAATACAATTAATCATACTTATAACAAACAATTATGATTGTTAGGAATTCACCACATAATAAACAAGTTTTAAAATTTATAAATTAATACTATAGACTTTCAATGTATAAAAAAATATTTGATTGTGAAGTTCCCTTCATATTTAAACTGACTAACAAATTAAAGCTAAGAAGCATGAAGTTTAGAATGAAGTACATTAGCGATGAAGAGAACAAGCAATAAAATGAAATAGACAACGGGAGTTTTCATGATATAGGTCTCTAGTTGAAAGTTGCCAATGAAAGATGATGATGGGTAAAATCAGCACGGTCGTCTGAACGAAGCTTTCTCTGATGGAAGACCTGAAACAAAGAACAAACAATGACGACGGTAGGAAAACACCGGTGGGGTGCCGGCCAAAGTTCCTCCGATGCCTTTGTCAGAGATTTGGTGGAGAAGGGTTAACAAGTAAGTAAAAGTGTTTAGGCTAATAGTGTGCGTACCTGGTATCTTTCTGATGGGAGGTTTATATAGGTCTCCTAAAAATTAGCTGTTGGACCTTCCTTAATTCCCCCCTTGATTGGACTTGAATGAGAGTCTTTATGATGTCAGTTACAATATCTCGGGGATATTGTCATTAATGGGAGCATAACGCTTATGGCATTCAATTACATTTATAAGGTGTGTTCTTTAATGAATCGTGGGGAGACGAGTCAAGGACGGTGAATAAGGTCGTCCTTAACTATTCTCGTCGAGGATGGACGGTTTATTGATTGTCGTCTGTCAGTCCAAGTAATAGGTTTATGGGAGGTCACGGACTCAGGGTAAGGACGATCGAATATAGTCGTCGTGGCAGACGAAGGGGATAACGTCGTCCGTCCCTTGGACGGTGGACTCGTCAGATGCCCCCTATTCCGTTGTGGCTCCGTTATGGACGACAGACGGAATACCTAGAGGTTTTTGGCGCGAATTTAAGGCAATATCCTTTTCGAGAAGCGCACCGCCGAAAATAAAATTGAGGTATTAAATGGTGAAGAGGCGGTTCAGTCAGTTTTTTGACACGTGTCGTTTGCTCGTTGGGCACGCGTCACGAAGGGGTGCTTCGTTTCGTTTGCCGCGGTTCTGAATGTTTAAAATGAAAAAAATTCTTCGTTTTGTTTCATTTTGATTTCTCTGGTGTTTCTCCCTCTGGTGCATTTTTTTTTCTTCTCTCCGAGCCATTACTTCTCCGGTGAGTGTCTCTTGCCTATTTTCCTTTTCCGATTTAAGTTCCTTCTTTTGGTAACTCTGGATTCCTTGCATTTCTCGTTAAAGAGGCTTTTCGTCAGAGTGTGTCGCGTGGTTGAAAGTGAGGGTAGGGTGTTAGATTTCGGTGAGTTGGTTCCCTCCGATTGTGTGCTCTGCCGCTTATCGGAGGAGTTCTTTGGTTTAGTCTCTCCGGCGTTAGACACGTGGAAAGTAGTTAGGGGCTAATGGTATCTGAGGAGAGTAGTTGGCACGAGGTTCGGTCGGAGGAGTTGCCAGAGGGGCTTTCTGACCGGGACGAGGATAGTCGTTCTCAAAGGGAAACCCCGTCTGTCTCTGACTCGTCAAGGGTTGTTGGCCCTGACGACTCTTGGGTCGCAAGGTCTTATCTGTCCAAGGTAGTGGACGTCAAGGGTTTAGATAAGTATAGGCGTCGATACCAGATCCCTGAGGACGTCGTCCTTAGGATTCTAGAGCCGGACGAGGTAGCATGTTCGTCGAGATCTGGCGACGTAGCCTTTTACGAGGCTGATTTTAACTCGGGTATAAGGTTTCCCTTACAGCCTTTGATGAGGGAGTTATTGGACCGTCTTAACCTGTCGCCAGGCCAACTGGCACCCAATGCCTGGAGGACGGTGATAGGTTACATGGTGATGTGGAAGGTCCTGAGTGGTGGGAAGGACGATCTAACCGTAGACGAGCTATTGTTCTGTTACAAGCCTTGCCAGATACCTGCTTCTCCGGGGTTCTGATCTCTAAACATGCGACAAAGAGGCCTCAAGTTGGTAGTTGGTACCCCGTCGTCCAACCGGGAGTGGAAGGACGACTAGGTCTTCGTGTGTGGAGATAACTGGGAGGGCCTCTCTTGTGAGAAGGACGACCATTTCATCCCTGTTCGTCGAGAATGAGGCGTGCCTTCGTTCTCTGGTGTGTGTGTGTTTATTCGCATGTTTTGAGTTTTTACGAGGTGTTCTTGTAGTTTGTTTCTGACGTCGTCTTTTCTTCTTGACAGCGCTTAAACGACCAAAGTTGGACTCGGACGGTCATAACAGGGTGCTCCGAGCGTTGCACCACACTGAGCATCATTTCAAGCACTTCGTACACCCCGAGCTCCTCGCTCTCTACTCGTTCGGCCCCGAACCGAGTGAGGCTGTTCTGTCATTGCAGGAAATTAACCAGAAGAGTAAGTACCTCTATAGAACATGTTGTTTGTTTCGTCCGTCAGATGACGTTTATCTGACAGTGCTCTTATTTTGTCTTGTAGGGATGGCGACCGCTAAGCTCAACCGGGAAAAGTTGAGGAAAATGATGAGCCAGCAGGACGAGGCTCCACTTACTCTGGGTAAGAAAAGAAAGACTGATTCGTCGTCCAAGAAGGTGATGGACGAGAGAAGCCTCCCTCTTCCTCCTCCTGCTCTGAAGCCGTCCATACCCGAACCTGTTTCAGCGCCGTCCGTTGAGGTGATCGAGGTCCCCAGCGCCCCATCGTCGAGCAGGACTATTGAAAAGGTGCCGACGCTGCCTCGGGACGCTTCTCTGGCCTCGAGGAGGGCAAAGACCGTGGTGACGAAGGACGACGTTAGTGAGTATGACAAGGTGAATACTGACGTCATCAAGGTGGCGGGTGTTCACTCTCTGATGAAGGTATGGTCCTTTTATTCTTTTTAGTCATTCCGTCGTCATGTTCTTCTGAGACTAACCATTTGTCTTATTGTCTAGGGCTTGACTGAACTCACGGTGATCGCCAACCGTTGCCTTCAGTGGGAGGAGGCCTTGATGAAGCACAAAGTTCAACTATCTGAGGCTGCTTAGGCGAACCAAAGGCTGATGGCGCTCGTCAACGAGCTGACCCTAGATAGGGATAGGGTCGTGGGCGAGATGGCGTCACTCAAGGTGGAGATGGCGGTCAAGGAGGACGAGTTGAAGAAGGAGGTGGCTAGACGAAGGAGTGCCGATGAACGGCTGGAGAGACTGACATCTCAGATGGAGGCGATCAAGGTAACGGCGGTGGAGGATTTCAAGTCGTCGGAGGCTTATGACGACAATAACACCAAGTACTTCCTCGCCGGGTTCAGTTTGTTGAAGAGGCAGGCGAAGGAAAAGTATCCCGACCTTGATTTTGAAGCCTTCCAGCCGTTTGAGGATGACGAGTCAGTGATGCCCGTTGAGGATGTGGATGGAGGGACGACATCAGCTGATCCTCAGATGGACGACGATGCAGCTTCTTAAAAAAATTTTAGTTTTTGTAAATGTTTTAGACAAGTATTTTTGGTGGGGCCCGTTTTGAGGCTTTTTTGAATTTAAAAACAATGCTACAATGCCTTGGTTTGGCGCATTTTGTGGGGCCCGTTTTGAGGCTTCTGTTTGGATCCATAAATTACAATGTGAATGTTTGTTTTTTGATTAAGTTCCTATGGTCGTCTTATCTGAATGCTTTTGATTACACTTGTTTGTGGATGTGGCTTTCGTTGTTTTGTTTAAGTATTCAAGGTTATCCATATATTGGGACGTTTACGACAACTATTTGCTTTGTTCAAGCGTAAGGAGTCGTCCATGCATGCGCGTTTGTACACATGCCTAGGGGCCGTGCCACTTGTTGTTTGGTCTAAGTGTCTGGAGTCGTCCATGCATGTGTGTTTGTGCACGTGCGTAGGGACTATGACACTTGTTGTTTTGCTCAAGTGCCTAGAGTCGCCCATGCATGTGTGTTTGTACACATGCATAGGGACTGTGACACTTGTTGTATTGCTCAAGTGCCTATGGTCGTCCATGCATGTGTGTTTGTACACATGCGTAGGGACTATGACACTTGTTGTATTGCTCAAGTGCCTAGGGTCGTCCATACATGTGTGTTTTTACACATGCGTAGGGATTGTGACACTTGTTGTTTTGTTCAAGTGTTTAGGGTCGTCCATGCATAAGCTTTTGTACATATGCATGGGGGTTGAGACACTTGTTGTTTTGTTCAAGTGTCTAGAGTCGTCTATGCATAAGCTTTTGTACATATGCATGGGGGTTGAGACACTTGTTGTTTTGTTCAAGTGTCTAGATTCGTCCTTACGCTTGTTGTTTTATTCAAGCAGTTAAGGTTGTTATGTGGAACTTTGGCTTGTTGTTTCGTTCAAGCGCTTAAGAGTCGTCCTTACGCTTGTTGTTTTATTCAAGCAGTTAAGGTTGTTTATGTGGACCTTTGGCTTGTTGTTTTGTTCAAGCGCTTAAGGTCGTCCTTACGCTTGTTGTTTTATTCAAGCAGTTAAGGTTGTTTATGTGGACCTTTAGCTTGTTGTTTCGTTCAAGCGCTTAAGAGTCGTCCTTACGCTTTGTTTATATGGACCTTTGGCTTGTTGTTTTGTTCAAGCGCTTAAGGTCGTCCTTACGCTTGTTGTTTTATTCAAGCAGTTAAGGTTGTTATGTGGACCTTTGGCTTGTTGTTTTGTTCAAGCGCTTAAGGTCGTCGGCAAACCTTTGGCTTGTTGTTATGTTCAAGCGCTTAAGGTCATCAATGAACTTTTGGCTTGTTGTTATGTTCAAGCGCTTAAGGTCATCTGTAAACTTTGGAGAGTAAAGAACGGAGGGGGTGATGCTAGATGGACTTTTCTTTTCATTAGTTCATTTAAAAACAAATACAAAGGAAATTTCAAATCAAATTAGCCAAGAAATGCATATAGATGCTGTCTTACTGATAGTACTTTTTTAAATGCTCGGCGTTCCACGGATGAGGTAAGGCGTCCCCATCTAACTTCTTCAGGTGATAAGTGCCTCTTCTGTGGAACTTGACGACCCTGTATGGTCCTTCCCATGTGGGTCCCAGTTTTCCCTGGGTTGGGTCCTTTGTTGCGAGGGTCACTTTCCTCAGCACTAAGTCTCCAATTTTGAATTCCCTGTGCTTCACTCGTCTATCGTAGTAGCGGGCTATCCTCTGTTGGTAGATCCTGGTTCTGGCTTCAGCTTGGTCTCGAACTTCATCCACAAAATCTAAGTTTGAACGTAATTGGTCGTCGTTGGTTACCTCATCATAGTTGTTCGTCCTCCAGGTAGTGAGTCCGATTTCAACTGGTATGACGGCTTTGGTACCGTATGTCAGTCGAAAGGGAGTTTCTCCTGTGGGAGTCCTTACCGTTGTCCTGTATGCCCACAGGATATTTGGAAGCTCTTCAGGCCATAATCCCTTTGCCCTTTCAAGTCGAGTCTTGATCATCTTGAGCAAGGATCGATTTGTAACTTCAACCTGTCCATTAGCCTGTGGGTGACCTGGGGATGAGTAGTGGTTGCGTTTGCCAAGCTCTTCACAGAATTCTCGGAAAGGCGAATTGTCGAACTGTCGTCCATTGTCTGATATGAAGGTTCTAGGTATTCCAAACCTGTATATGATTGCCTTCCACACGAATCCTCTGATGTTCTTTTCTGTGATCGTAGCGAGTGGTTCAGCTTCTACCCACTTCGTGAAATAATCTATTCCTACTACTAGGAATTTTAGCTGTCTTCGTCCGACGGGAAGAGGTCTCATGATGTCCAAAGCCCACTGGGCGAACGGCCAGGGTGCCGTCATTGGGGTCAGTGTCTTCGGTGGTGAGTGGATGAGGTTTCCGAGTCTTTAGCATTTGTCACATGCACGAACGTAGGAGACCGCGTCCTTCTGCATCGTCGGCCAATAGTATCCAGCTCGGACGAGTTTATGTACTAAGGAGCGTGCACCTGAGTGATTGTCGCAAATCCCTTCGTGAGCCTCTCTCATCACGTAGTTGGCTTCCGCCTTATCCAGACAGCGTAGATATGGGAGTGAGAAGCCTCTTTTGTATAGAACGCCTTGTATTAGGACGAACCTTGTGGACCGGACTTTCAGCTTTCTGGCCTCGACTGGGTCTGACGGAAGTGTTTCGACTTCTAGGTAGTTGACGATGGGTGTCATCCAGGAGTTACTGACGTTGATGGGGCTTAGTTCTTCTTCCAGGTGGCTTGGCGAGTGTTGAACTTCGATGTACTGGTCTGTTGCTTCGTCAGAAGAGGCTAGCTTTGCTAAGGCGTCAGCCTCTGTATTCTGTTCACGAGGTATTTGGACGAGCCTAACTTCGTCGAACCACTTCATGGCATTTCTGACGAGCTTGAGATATTTGGTCATTCTGTCTTCTCTTGCTTCGTACTCACCGTTGACCTGCCCTACTATCAGTTGTGAGTCGCTTCGGATCTTGAGTCTGTTTGCTCCCAGTTCTTTAGCTATACGCAGGTCGGTTAACAGGGCCTCGTATTCTGCCTCGTTGTTTGTGGTGGGATATTGGAGCCGGGTGGAGTGTTTAAGTAAATGTCCTTCAGGTGTCTTGAAGACTATTCCAACACCTCCTGCCCCCTTGATGGACGACCCGTCGATTTCGATTTCCCACTCTTCGTCCGGTTTCTCTTCTAATGGTCCGTCTTCCGTCACTGTGAACTCAGCTATGAAGTCAGCTAGGGCTTGTGCCTTGATGGCCTGTCTTGGGCGGTACTCAATGTCGAATTCACTCAATTCAACGGCCCATTGAATCAGTCGTTCAGCTGCGTCCGGCTTATTCATCGCCTTACGGAGAGGATGGTTTGTAAGGACGATGATTTTGTGTGACTGGAAGTACGGTCACAGTTTTCTGGCAGCGATTACGAGAGCCAGTGCTAGTTTCTCCATTGCTGGATATCTTTCCTCGGCTCCTTGGAAGGCTTTACTGGTGTAGTACACTGGCAGTTGTGTGCCCTCGTCTTCCCTGATGAGGGCTGAGCTGACAGTTGTCAGGGAGACCGCTAGATACAAGGAGAGGGCTTCGCCTTGTTGGGAAGGGCTCAGCAAAGGTGGGGACGTCAAGTACCTCTTGAGCTCTTCGAAGGATTTCTGGCACTCGTCCGTCCAGATGAATGCCTTTCTCAGCGTCTTGAAGAAGGGGAGGCACTTGTCAGTTGCCCGCGAGACGAAGCGGTTGAGTGCTGCCACTCTTCCTGTAAGGCTTTGCACTTCTTTCGTCGACCTTGGGGGAGTCATTTCTAGCACGGATTTTATTTTGTCTGGGTTGGCCTCTATTCCTCTCTGGGAGACCATGAACCCTAGGAATTTTCCGGACAAAACGCCGAAGACACATTTGTTCGGGTTGAGCTTCATGCGATATCGGCGGAGGGTTTCGAATGTCTCTTTCAGATCCTCCAAGTGTTTTATTTCGTCTTTCGTTTTCACCAGCATATCGTCGACATACACCTCTACGTTTCGTCCGATCTGGTGGTGGAACATCTTGTTCATCAGTCGCTGGTAGGTGGCTCCAGCGTTCTTCAATCCGAACGGCATGACTTTGTAGCAGAAGAGTCCTTTGCTTGTGATAAAGGAAGTCTTCTCTTGGTCAGCGTCGTCCATCATGATCTGGTTGTACCCTGAGAAGGCGTCCATGAAGGTTAGCAACCGGTGTCCTGCGGTTGAGTCTACAAGCTGATCGATTCGAGGCAGGGGGAAGCTATCTTTTGGGCAGGCCTTGTTGAGGTCTGTGAAGTCTACGCACATTCTCCATTTGCCGTTGGCCTTTTTCACCATGACGACATTGGCTAGCCAGTCAGGGTAGAAAACCTCTCTGATGAACCCGGCCGTCAGAAGCTTCTCTACTTCGTCAGAGATCGCCTGATTTCTATCAGGGGCGAATACTCGTCTCTTCTGCTTTATGGGCCGAATGGACGGGTCTACGTTCAGCTTGTGGCAGATTGTTGCTGGGTCAATGCCAGGCATGTCGTCGTGCGTCTAGGCGAAGACGTCCAGGTTACCCTTCAGGAAACTGATCATAGCTTCCCTTATTGTTCTGTCCATTTTTGTCCCAATGCTGGTGGTTTTGCTTGGCTCGTCGTTGTCCAACGCTATCACCTCCAACTCTTCTGTGGGTTCGACGAGCTGGTGTCCCTCGTCAATCTTCATTGTCTGATGTTTTGCCTCTGGACCTAGGGATGCGAAATAGCACTCCCTCGCCATTGCCTGGTCTCCTTTGAGTTCTCCTATGCCATGTTCCGTGGGGAATCGGACGAGGAGATGGTAGGTTGAAGTGACTGCCCTAAGCTTGTTGAGGGTCGAACGACCGATTATGACGTTGTAGGCCGAGGGGCAGTCTACCACAAGGAACTCTACTGAGGTTCTCACTTGTTTCGGGTACGTCCCAGCTTCGACAATGAGGGAAACTACTCCCAAGGGCTTAACTTTGTCACCCGTGAATCCCACAAGGGGAATGTCAATAGGCTTCAACTGCTCCTTGTCTATCTTCATCTGTTGATATGCTGGGAGGTATATGATGTCAGCAGAACTCCCATTATCAATAAGCACTCGTCTGGTGAGGAATCCTGCGATGGTTAATGTGACGACAAGTGCGTCGTCATGTGGATGGTGGATGTTTCTTGCGTCGTCTTCGCTAAATGAGATCACTTGGTCGTCCATCTTCAAACTTTCCGTGACCTCTGAGTGACCAGGATGTTATGGGCCTGCCGAGCATAAGCTTTCCTGGGCGACCGTGAGGCACCTCCAGACGCTAGTCCTCCTACGATAGTACGTATCTCGCCTATGATATCCCGGGGGCGGTCTTCCTGGCGATCCTTATTCTCGTCCTGCCTGGGTGGACGAGGTTCGTGACGGACTTCTGGCTTGTCCTGTCGCACGAATTTTCCCAGCTTCCCTTGCCTAATCAGGGCTTCTATCTGCTGCTTTAGGGCAAAGCAGTCTTCGGTGGTGTGACCGTGGTCTCGGTGGAAGCGACAGTAGAGGTCCTTAGATCTCTTCGTCGGGTCTGAACGAAGCTTCCCTGGCCACTTGATATCTGGACTGTCCTGAATCTGTAACAGGACCTGGTCGATGGACATGTTCAAGGGTGTGAAGCTGCTGGGTCGTTCTTCACGTCGGTTGGACGAGCTTATGTTCTTCCTCTCGGCCTTTGGATAGTCTTGCCTGGAAGACTTATTCCTGGACGAATCGAATCGTCGATCTTCTGGTTCTTTCCTCTTTCTGCTGTGGAACTCGTCTCGGGCCTCGAATGCATCCTCCGCATTTATGAACTTCTGGGCCTCGTACATCAGTTCTGACATTGACTTCGGTGGGTCCTTGCATAGCTGGAAGAGGAAATCTCCTTTGAGGAGGCCAGCGTTGAATGCAGTGAGTGCGACGTATTCATTCGGCTCGTCGATCTGGACCGCTTCCTTATTGAACCGTTGTACATAGGATCTTAAGAATTCTTCTTCTCTTTGCCATATGTTGAGGAGGTAGTTTGCTGGACGTGTTGATCTTCGTCCTCCAATGAAGTTGTCAATGAAGGCCCTGCTCAACTGAGCGAATGTGTCTATGGAGCCTGTCTCCAGTTGGTTGAACTAGGTCCTTGCCGAGCCTCTGAGGTTTGTTGGGAAAGTGCGGCACATTATCTCGTCCGACACGCCGTGAAGACGCATGATGGTTCTGAAAGAGTCCAGGTAATCAAGTGGGTCCTTGAACCCGTCGAACGTCTCTAGCTGAGGGACCTTGAACTTTGCTGGAAGAGGATACTCGTCTACCCTCTTGGTGAAGGGAGACTCGGAGCGATGGACGAGCATATCGAGGTTTTTGGCCGCCCTTGCCTTGACCTGGCTCTTCATTTCTTTCATCTGCTCTCTCATCTATTTCAGCTCTTCCTCGAGCTTGGCAGCCCTGGCATTTGCTGCAGACCTGGTGGGGTCCGTCGCCTGACTTGGATGGGGCTCTCGATTCTGATGGGCAGAGCTTCCTTCGTCATTCTGATTTTGATTCCTCCCTGTCTCGTTATGAGGAATTTCTTCAGCGTTCTAGCCTTAACCGGGACTGGGAATTTCTCCTCTTGACCGGAGGAGGGTCATAAGTTCTTGATTCTGCTTGGCCAGCTCTTGCATCTCCCTGCGATCGGCAGCACTCTGTCGCACTAATTCTTGGATGTTGGCGGTGAGAGCCTGCAGTTGCCTTTCCGAGGCGCTCAAAGGCTGGGCACTGTTATCTCTGGCTTCCATGAGAGAAAGGTTACTTAGGCGACCGCTTTTAATTTTTCTGGTAAAGAAACGAAATGGCCAGAAGCAACTCGTTCCAACAGACGGCGCCAACTGATGATGGGTAAAATCAGCACGGTTGTCCGAACGAAGCTTTCTCTGATGGAAGACCTGAAACAAAGAACAAACAATGACGACGGTAGGAAAACACCGGTGGGGTGCCGGCCAAAGTTCCTCCGATGCCTTTGTCAGAGATTTGGTGGAGAAGGGTTAACAAGTAAGTAAAAGTGTTTAGGTTAATAGTGTGCGTACCTGGTATCTTTCTGATGGGAGGTTTATATAGGTCTCCCAGAAATTAGCCGTTGGACCTTCCTTAATTCCCCCCTTGATTGGACTTGAATGAGAGTCTTTACGATGTCAGTTACAATATCTCGGGGATATTGTCATTAATGGGAGCATAACGCTTATGGCATTCAATTACATTTATGAGGTGTGTTCTTTTAATGAATCGTGGGGAGACGAGTCAAGGACGGTGAATAAGGTCGTCCTTAACTATTCTCGTCGAGGATGGACGGTTTATTGATTGTCGTCCGTCAGTCCAAGTAATAGGTTTATGGGAGGTCACAGACTCAGGGTAAGGACGATCGAATATAGTCGTCGTGGTGTTGAAGCCGTCGTGGCAGATGAAGGGGATAACGTCGTCCGTCCCTTGGACGGTGGACTCGTCAAAAGAGATGTGAGACAAGGTGCAATTAGGTAGTCAATGAGTACTATACATATATATATAAGAATTGCATGAATATAAGACAACAATATCGTCACCTTCGAGACGAATATGGGGTCCACTAAGTTCTCCAAGAGAACTCCATGCGGAGTTGTAACGTGCAACTGTATATGGAAAGTTGAGTCCCATTTATGTATATGAAGTGTTAAGAGAATATCCCTCATGCACAATCAAGCACATTCTCTACCATTTATAGATTACATAGCTCACCACCAACTCTCGTCAACCAGCACACCTTTTAAGAAATCCAATTCATAACAAATAAGACTTGGGAAATCCAATTCATAACAAATAAGGACTTGTTTGGCACGTGTTTTTGTTTTCTGTTTTGGTTTCGTGACTTTTTTTAGTATTTAAGTTGGAACTTTAATCTTGATTTGAATTCAAGATTATAAAAAAAAATTCTGTTTGGTATATAGTTTTGGTTTCACAACTGAAATCACAATTTAAAAGAAAAATTATGTTTAGTACATAGTTTTGGTTTTTAAACTTGATTGCACCTATAATAATTGTAGAGGATCTCACCCCTTTAAACTACTATCAATACAAAATTAAAAATTTCGTTATAATTTTATCATTACATTAATTTTTTAAAATAATAAAAATACAAAATAAATAAATAAATCTTATCTTCTTTTCTCTCTCCACAAATCTCCAAAACTCCCACTCTCTTTGACACGTACACCCTCTAATCCATCTCTTCTTTATTTCCTCATCTTCTCCTTTTTTCACTCTTCCCGTTCTCTCTCTCTTTTACTCTTCTCATCTTCTCCATTTTTTTCACTCTTTTTCCATTCTTTGTCTCTCTCCCCGTCTTCCCTCTCTCTCTAAAACACAAGCTCATCATTTTTCTCATACGGTCAAACCCCAACCCGCCTCACAGACCCCTATCACAGTAACCAGTCTCTTTTTGTAATCCTTACATATATCCAATTGATAATCAAATCTCGCTGAAACTCTTATATGAGCAGAAGCCCTCAAAGGCCCATGTGCTCCACCAGCTTTTTCACTAGCAACTGTTTGCTCTCTTCAGAACCCAGCCTTGTAATCCGTATACCCATGAATGCCTTTATACAACTTTTCATCCCCATTGCTTTTTCCTTTCCCCTTCAAAGCCTCGTCTACTTGGGTGATTTGTTAGCTTGAATTGGGGTTTGGTTGATTCCGACAAACAAATCTGGGTTTGATCTCTACTACAACCTCTGTAATGGCCGAGAGAGAGAACATGGGAGAAGGCAGTCAGTTGTGAGGCCAATAACGGTAATGAAATCTGAGTTCAGTTCGGATTTGAATCTTGCCTAAATCCAAAAACAGCTTCTCAGCTGTTCTTAAATTTTCCATGGGACCCATATAAAATTCAAGTTAGAATTTCAGATTTCACTTAAATTGTGTGTACCAAACAAAATTTTTTCAGTGGGACCCAGTGATTATGAATTGCAATCACAGAATCACAATTTGAAAACAATGTACCAAACACCCTCTAAGACTTGATTTGTTCACTGCCATACATAGCTCATTGACATTATAATTTATTTTTTATTTTTTATTCATTTTATTACCTTGTTTATCCAAGCTAATGTTTTGTAGATACACGCACCTCGACTAATCTAAGGGGACACGTAACACCCTACTAGCCATGTGTACCATGATAGGCGCAATACTTTGCCTTAGGTAGGTGATCCTGAGGGGACTTGAACTAGTGATCATTGGGAAGTACACACAAGACCAGACCAGTTGAGTTACTCCTTAGGGTTGACATTGTAATTCAAATTGTGATTTCATGAAGTTAGCATTTTCCTTGTAAAGGCTATGTATAAACATTTACCATATACATTACATTTTTAATATAGAGAAAAAGTCTCGACTACATTCAAGTCTTATTTATCTATTTTATGGTATCAAAGTCATCTGGTTCACACCAACCTCTTCCATGGCTGACTCTAGCTCCATTGCCAATACATTTCAGATACCAATTATTTCTCCTCTAATTTCTATTAAATTAATTTGAAGGAATCAATTATCTTCAATGGACTTCATACCCATTTTGCGGAGCGATGAACTATTGAGTATTGTTGATCGCTCAGAGTTATGCCCTTCCAAGCACACAATTAAATCTGAGGACAAACACATTGTTAACCTAGCTTATGTGCTATAGAACAAAAAGGATCAACTCGTTTTAAGTAGTTTAATTTCCATTCTTACCTCCAATGGTATTTCCGCTGTAGAAAGATTGAATACATCTCGCCAAGTTTGGATCTCTCTGGCAGCACGCTATGCCTCTCAATCAAAATCATGCATCACCCATATATATGAAGCGCCAACTACAAACCATGCGCCACGATGCTCGTTCCTGTATTGAATACCTCCAATTGGCCAAGTCTTGGGCCGATCAACTAGCTGCAATGGGCAAGCCTGTTGGTGAAGAAGATATTATCTCTTTTACAATCTGTGGCTTAAACCCCTCCTTCAATGTCTTCATCAGCACCTTCAACCTTACTACATGAGAGACACCATTGCCTTATGTTGACTTTGAAAGTGAACTACTCAATCATAAAATAAGTACTCTTTAACCAAATTCTCTTTCACCCTCTCATTAAACGATTCCAAACCCTCACTCTCTCTCTCTCTCCTTTGTGCAATTCTCTACTGGCACTTTGTCATGCACTCACGTTGCCTTTGGATTAGGCCGTCGGTGGCTACGACGAAGCTGGGCTTGAGTTGCAGTGGGGCACATTGCCGTTAGTGATTATTTGGGCTTCAGCTAATTTGGCACTGGGTATTTTGGCCAAGGTCGTGGTTTGGGCTTCATATATAGACTCTCAATCTTTATAAATAAAAAATAAAAAATGATATATTTTTCTTGAACCGTAAATATATATATATATATGATTGAGATTTTCCCTTCATATGTAAACTAACTAACAAATTAAAGCGAAAGAGCATGAAATTTAGAGAGAAGTACCATTAGTGATGAAGAGAACAAGCAAAAAAAGGAAATAGACGGCGAGGGATTTCATGATTTAGGTCTCTTGTTGAAAGTTGCGGATGAAAGAGAAGTGAGACAAGGAGCAATTGGGTAGTAAGACGGCTATACACATATATAGCAAAATTGCATGAATATAAGACAAGAATGCCATCACATTCGAGACTGCCTGGGGTCCACTAAGTTCTCCTTGAGAACTCCATGCGGGGTTGTAACGTGCCACTGTATATGGAAAGTCCATCCCATTTGAGTATGTGAACATGGGGTTGGCAAGTGAGTGATTATTTGATGGCCTATCTATTACCAGCTAGATCTTCACGATTTGCTGGCCAAACCAGAATAATTTGGAAAATTTAGAGAGAAAAAAAAACCCTGATTTTGGGTCCCACCCGAGGCCACACATCCACGGGAGCGGGTCAATCTCTTTAAGCTCCTTCTCATTCATGTCTTAACCTGTGTTTGGATCCTCTATTTTGGGAATGCATTCTAGAGAATGCATTCTTGTTAAAATGCATTATTGAGAATACATTCTCTAGAATGTATTTTGTTGAAAATAGTGCGTTTGGTAAAATATTAAAATTATTTATAAGAAGTAATTATGCTGAAAGGAATTGTGTTTGGTTGGTATTTTAAAGAATGCATTCTTCCTATTAAATAATATATTATTAGTATACATTATGTAATTAACATTTTTTTTTTAAATATCTCAATACAAGGTTAAAAATACATTTACTATCAATACAAAATTAACAATGTAATAAAGAAATAAAGTATTACGTTGTAATTTAAATTAATGTCTACTAATAAAAAAAAATAGGTCATGATTTGTGCACATCTCTTCTTGCACACATTTTTATAAAATTTGAACAATGTAATAAAAAAATATAGAGAAATGTGTATTGTGTGTGCAATAGAGATATACACAAACCATTTATGATAAATAAATATTATAAACATCCTCTAAATAAATTTTCACAATTCTACACTTTGCACCAAATAAAATGAACATACAAATAAAACCAATTTAGTTTTTTCCCTTTCAATTTTTTTTTCTTCTTTCTTTTTCCACTCTCCCTTTTTTCCCACCATACACGTATACCCCACTCCCCATTTCTTTTTTTTTTCTTTTTTATTTCCTTTTTTTTTCCCCACCACCCATTTACCCCCTCTGCCTTTCTTTTTTCTTCTCCCCCACCACACACATACATCCCCCCTCACCCATCTCATTTTTTTTCTCTCATTTCCTCCTCACAGTTCACACCCCTCCCCCATTTCTCAGTTTTTTTTATTTATATTTATATATATAACATCCAAACATTACAAAAAAAAAAAAAGGAAAAAAAAAAAAAAAAAACATAATGTGACATAAAATCTAAACATTACAAATAAAGTGCTGGAAAAAGCACATCATAACAAGTTTACATTAAACAAAGAAAAAAAACATTACTAACGATCATTCCAAATCATCTTGGTTCTTTGATACAAAATGAGAAAATGAGAATACTTTTTCAAAGATAAAAGAAAGAAAGAAAAAAAAAAAAAATAGGGAACAAAAGAGAGGAAGGAAAATAAAAGAAAGAAAGAGAAAAATTAAGCAAGGAAAAAAGAGTTGTTGGAGTAATAAACTGTTGTAAGTGGGTCCTATTTACTTTAGCAAAAATTAAAAGTAGAAGCTAGAATCAGAATCCAAAATATTTTGGATTCTGACTTTTGCTCTAGAAATGAGAATTTGCAAAATGCATTCTGCCTAGAATGCATTTTGCATTTTCCAAAATCCCAACCAAACATCTCAGATTTTTTGCAGAATGCATTCTATGTATAAAAATCTGTGAAATCACTTTTAAGTAGAGGATCCAAACACAGGCTTAGTCATCAAAGCTGACTCCTTTGTCGTAATCGAAAGGATGGGGATGGCTTCTTAATAGTCGTGCTCAATCGACACTTCTTAATGTTTTTAATGAAGATATTCAGGATTCAAATTAATCTTCTTTCAACTGTCGAATTATTTATATATAAAAAATAAAATAAAAAACTATCGAATTATAAAAAAAAAAATGAAAAAGTTAAGCCGAAGTAAAAATCAATTAATATTTAATGACAATATATACAATAGATTTTTTTTTTTTACCTAACTCAGTTTTAAATGTACTGTGTATTAAAAGTGCAACTTTTTAGTTATTTACTTATTTTATTGCGAACTATGATATGGAGGAGCCAAGTCAATTTCGATTGTCTCAATTATTTTGGTATATGTGGATAAAATTACTAAAAAGTTATAGATGAAAAATCTGTAAAGAGATGGTATACATTAAAAATAGACAACTTTTAAATTTGTTCTAAATTATTTATTTATTTACTCAAATTTGAATGGTAGAAACATAGTAAGTATATGGGTAAATGTAATGTTTATAATTTTAAGTAAAAAATAAATTTAAATGGAATGACAATAACTCCCAAAAATGAATTGAAATGACAATCACATCTTTGAGGTTTGAAATATGATCTATTATTAATCTTTTTGTTACTAACTTTAACAACATTAACAAAATATTTAATTTTTCTAAAGACGATTCTCACTTCAACTTACCTTTTCCTTAACCACAGTTAAGTCTTCGTTAACCCGATTCTCTTTCACCCTCTCATTAAACGACTCCAATCTCTCTCTCTCTCTCCCTCCTCTGTGCAATTCTCTACTTGCACTTTGTCATGCACTCGCGTTGCCTTCGGATTTGTCCATCGGTGGCTTAGTGGCTACGATGGGGCTGGGCATGAGTTGCGTTAGGGCATGGTGCCGTCGGTGATTATTTGGGCATGAACCATGCAGTCGTTGGTTCTGATCTGGTGGCTTCGGTGGTTGCGGGGGTTGGGCTTCAACTAATTTGGCAGTGTGTCTTCTGGCCGAGGCCGTGGTTTGGGATCGCACTCTGTTTTTTGTTAAATAGTTTTTGCTTTGAACTAGTGAAAAGTCCACTGAAGTCTCAGCTAACGAGTGGAGTTTCTAATTGTTTCTAGCTACATTTTCTCGGTAACCAACAGAAGTTTAAACGACAATTTTTCAATAATCTGCTTTGGAATTTCAAATCACAAGTTTACATTTTGTTCAAATTGTGTACTTATTGATATGCTTTACTTAGCTCTGTGCAAAGATTTGAGGGTAAAAGTTGAAAACCTTAGGGGGTTTGTTAAATTTGTGAGTAACGGACAAAGCTCATTTTTGAAAGTTTAATTTAGTTCATTATATGTTTTATCACTGGATTTTTACTTGATATATTCAATGATAATGATTCTCAGCTGTTCTATTACAAGCTTGATTGATAAAGAAAGTGTTTTTGTGGTATTTTTGAAGATTATATATATTCAGTGATACACTTGAAGTTATGAGAATCTAGGTTGGACTTTTAAAAAATGTATAATTGCTATGAGGCAATGCAACAGTCAAGCAATCATAACCCTTTTGATTTCTCAGAACCATCAGCAGCACCAACACCTCAAGTTTCAGCCAGTGAACAACTTTCACCATCATCAGCTACAGAAACCAGAGGGAGAGAAGAGAGAATCAGATTAGATGAGAAAGAGAGAGGAAAGAGGGGAGAGAGAGAGGAAAACAATTAAGAATAAGAGAGGATAATCTAGAAATTTTAAAAATAATAAGAATAAGAAAGGATAATCTAGAAATTTTCAAAAAAATAATCAAAGGTTATTCTTTGAAACTTTATTCTCTAGCATAAAACGGTAATTTTATAATGGGTTGAAAGAAAAAATAAGGGTAAAATAATAAGTTTAACAAAAGTCCAGGTTAAAATAGTAACTTGATACTTAATCAAGGGTAATGACATCCATATTTCCGTTAATAGTAATAATAATAGAGAAACGAGATGAGAGAGAGAGAGAGAGAGAGAGAGAGAGAGAGAGAGAGAGAGAGAGAGAGAGAGAGAGAGAGAGAGAGAGAGAGAGAGAGAGAGAGAGAGAGAGAGAGAGAGAGAAGAGAGAGAGAGAGAGAGAGAGAGAGAGAGAGAGATTTTAAAAAAGTTGTAGTCAACTATGGTTTTTGAATTTTTTTTTTTTTTTTTAAGTTATTACATGATCTAAAGAATAACTATTACGTCCATTTTGATAAGGAATTGTTATTTCTCATTTTAAAGAATAGTCATTCCTAAGGAATAGTTATTCTTTGTAATGAAAGCGTAACGAAACAATCGAATAGTTATTCTTTAGGAATAGCTATTACATTACAGGAACTATTATAGTATATCAAACGTGCCCTAAGAGTTAATTGCACTTTCTCCCTCTTTATTATTGAATCCACTTCAATCTCTCATTTAAACTTTCAAACTGATTAATGCCTCTCCTGATTTATTGGAATTAGAAAATTATCCCTTACTGTTAACATTTTCTTTTAAATAAATAAAGAGACATTACATGGTTTTAGAGTTTAGGGAAAAAATTAAAATGGACCCAATAATAAGGATAGAGTTTGGTTACAAACCAGATTGTAGTCAGCTTACTACAACTCACTACATGTCAACTAATAAGATTATCCACATGTACTTTAGTCACATAACCTATTTAATAAGTCATGTGACTTCTTTAAATAATACATGTGGATAATCTTATAAGTTAGCACATAGTGGGTTGTAAGTAACCAAATCTTATTCCAATAATAAAAGGTAAAAAATACAATTAACCCCATTTGTAAAGAAAAAATATTGACTAAACATTTTTGCATGACTTAATTAATAACCCTCTCTAAACATTACGTAGGAAACGTACTGTGAATTTCTCTCTTTGTCTCCAGCCTAGTCATAGTAGCCACGGCAAACCTTCGGGCAAAAGCTCTATTATCCATCAGACATGGCAGAAATGCTTGGGAATCTGAAAATGAGACTTAAAGTCACTAACTACATCAGATTTGGTTCTAATATAACTAAGGAAGTAGCTATCATGGCCTAGTCCCATGATGAGACTATTCCCTCTTTCTTGTTGAGACTATAGGAGTGTGGTTTGGAAGAGGGGAGGGAGTCCCAAGGGTCTTAGTATCCACTCACCAGCTGGCACTGAGTCTGCTGGAAGGCATTGCGGCTAACTTGTGGAAACCAAAGACAATAGAGCATGCATAACACAACCTTTCACTTGAACCAAACCATTAAGCATTTAATGTCCTTCACCAGTCATTTTAAGGTGAGAATAGGGGTCTTGCCCCGAAATCTACCACAACTATATTACTTACCTTTCATATTTGAAATCTTGTAATTATCGGAAATCAAAGATCTGATTTCCCACCAATCTACCATCTATAGATTACATAGCTCACCACCAAAAGAATCCAAGAGATTACCAAAAACTGACAACCTCTAGCTTTTGGCAAAATGGCAGCAGTAAACCACCAATCACATATCACAACTTCAAAGACCAAAAAATCTTGAGTGATCTCACAAATGATTGCCAACTGTACTTTATAAGTCCCTTCAGGTTGCATACGTATCTAACATTGTTGATTGTCATGCCACAGTTGGACACTCGAATGAATAATATGAGGTAGATTTTTTTCTTGACCACCATGGATAATTGAGTTCCATTTGACTGAGCGCCGGTGGTGGTGGTGGGAGGAATTCTGATTTGGGGATTCGTTATTATATAGGTCGGTTAAATGGATTATTTTGATGGATTTGGGTTACCTTTCCGGCCATTCTAGATAAAATTTTATTTACATAACTCTGTTGTGCATAAATGATGATTTGTAATTTTAAACTTCTTTTTTTTAAATAAAAAAAATTGTCACATGATTTAAATTATGTCATGTCATCTTTGTATTCGCCACGTAGACAAATAAACTAACAAAATTGAAGTATTGGAGTAATAGCACTCAATTTTGAAACTTTAAGAACTAATAACACTTAATTGATAAATTTTGAGGATTAACAATGCATTTAGGCCTAAATTTGAATTCAATTAATATATATATATATATATTTATATATATATATATATATATATATATATTGATATATGAATTAGTTCCAAGTTTCAACCTTTCATTGACATTAAAACTCACTTATCAAGTAAAAATATAAAAAAATAAAAGTGATGCACATCATCGATTTGGATGTGTTGATTCTTTTGTTCATATATAAAAGATCATGCACACGGTCATGATTCTTACCCCTTTGTAAAATATAGACTATAGCACATTGTTGGCCGCTTAAGTTTGATGATATTTTTATTTTGGTACCCTAACTTTGAAAGTTGTCATTTAAGTCCTTTATAATTGTTTACGTTTCAAAAGAGTCATTTTGTCTATCTAAGTTAGGTTCCTAACCGTTGAGGAGTCAAACTGAGATAGACAGATTAACTATATTGAAACGTAAATATGCATAAGGGACTAAAATAAAAACATTCAAAATTAGGAGATTAAAATTAAAACATTCCAAATTTTAGACTCCAAAAGTGTACTATAGTCTCAAATATATTCATTGATTTTGTGGCTTTGGCTTGCTGCTGCCATCACATTGGCTCTTGTCAAATAAAGTCAAATTGATAGTTCTCTAATTAAACTTTTTCACTCCAGTTTGTGATGATCAATAGGCGATAAAATGTTAGCTGCCCAACAAAATCTAGCCCATCGGGAATTTTGTTGATTTTTTTAGTTGTAAGCATGCAAATAACTTTGGAAAATACTAGGTAGCAACATTCTCTCTATTTTATAACCACAAAGAGGATGGCAATGAGAGAGGAAGAGAGATGTCAAAAATTTATGCGGGTGGACTTTATTGGTAGAATATAATCTTACAATTTGCACTCACCCCTTGATAATATGGAAAAGGATTAGCAAGGGAAATAACAGGTGCAATATAATGGATGAATGCAACTTCCATCAGCTTGGATTCCGTGCGCTATCTTGCAATCTATTTTGCACACTTTGAGTCGACAGGCCGACCCAGGCGGATAGGGACGGATTATTGCGTCGCACGTTTGGTCATTTACTCCCATGGCCTCATTGCCTATAATCATGGAGAAATTATTTAATACAATTCATCATTCTTATAACAAACAATCATGATTGTTAGGAATTCACCACATAATAAACAAGTTTTAAAATTTATAAATTAATACTATAGACTTTCAATGTATAAAAAAATATTTGATTGTGAAGTTCCCTTCATATTTAAACTGACTAACAAATTAAAGCTAAGAAGCATGAAGTTTAGAATGAAGTACATTAGTGATGAAGAGAACAAGCAAAAAATGAAATAGACAGGTAGTTCTCATGATTTAGGTCTCTTGTTGAAAGTTCCCAATGAAAAAGATGTGAGACAAGATGCAATTGGGTAGTCAATGACTACTATACATATATATAGAAGAATTGCATGAATATAAGACAACAATATCATCTCTTTCGAGACGGACATGGGGTCCTCTACGTTCTCCACGAGAACTCCATGCAAAGTTGTAACGTGCAACTGTATATGGAAAGTTCAGTCCCATTTGAATATGTGAACTGTTAAGAGAATATCCCTCATGCACAATCAAGCATATTCTCTATCATTTATAGATTACACAGCTCACCAGCAACTCTCGTTAACCAGCACACTTGTTTAGGAAATCCAATTCATAACAAATAAGACTTAATTTGTTCACTGCCATACATAGCTCATTGACATTATTATTATTATTATTTTTATAACCTTAGATAACCAAGCCAGTGTTCCATAGAGACGCGCATCTCATTTGGGCATAACTCGAGCTTTTGAACGTCTTGATCGCTGTGTGGCAAATGTTGAATTGCAGCAGTGTTATAGCAGATATGAAGTCTCTCATATTATCCCACCTGTATCTGATCATCTTATTCTTAAATTGGAAACCTTCACATCTTCAATACCACGACCTTCCAAGAAAAGAACCCCTATTCGATTTGAAGCAGAATTAGAGAAAGGATAATCTAGAAATTTAAAAAATAATCAAAGGGTATTCTTGAAACTTTATTCTCTAGGATGAAATGGTAATTTTATAATGGGTTGAAAGAAAAAATAAGGATAAAATAATAAGTTCAACAAAATTCAATGTTAAAATAGTAACTTGATACTTAACCAATGGTAATAACATCCATATTTCCGTTAATGTTAATAATGGAAGGATTAATAACAATCTTATTTCAAACCTTAAGGGTGATACTGTCATTGCGGTCCACTTTTGAGGGTTATTATCATTTCACCAAACCTCAAGGAAAGTTATTGTAATTTACCCATAAGTTTAATAAGAAATTTAACATATGAATGAAACACGTCAAGAGTTTTGCAATTTTGTGGTATTGCTATAAGAGAGCGAGATTGAACTTGAGGGAGAGCTAAGAGGCTAGGGTGGTAGAGAGACTATTGTTCAAGAAGAGCTCACTACATCAAAGCATGTTTCTACTGTATCAGCCTTTGTTGCATTTTCTTGGGGATGATTTTCCGAGGAAAAAAAGAAGAAAATAAGAGAGGTTAGGGTATTCAGGGGAGGAGGGACTCCCCCTGAAAAAAAAATTAAAATTAAAATTTTTTTTTTATAGGTATTTAAAAAAAAAAAAAAAAAATTTAATATTATATGCGAAACAATAGAGTTAACCCTCCAAAAAGTAGGTATTAGCCCCTACAAGTGTTTTTTAAATCTCCTTTAGGTGGGAATTAAACTTACCTTACCTCATTAACTAAGAAACAATCACTACTACAAAGTTTTTATGATAACTTTTTACGTGTTTATGATAACTTTTTTTTACGTGTTTTAGAAACTCTTGGAGTTGAAAGTGAATATAAAAAGGTTATGTATGAAATTTGATTTAGAAACTCCATATGAATACATCATGTTGTCAGTATATATTTGTATAGCGTAATTGTAGGAGTTAATCGTGTAATTAGCTGTGATTAATTGTTTCCTTATTTAGATCTATTGTACCCTATATAATCTACCTCCTAGAGAGAAGAATAAAACATATACCGATCTCTCCCCAATTATGGTCCACGTGTTTGGTTAGTCTGCCACACGTGAGGGGGCATATTAAAGTGAAGTCTTGTCCCACATTGACCATATATTCTTGGGTTGTGCAATTAATAAGCCATGGGCAATCCTCATCTTCAAGGCGTCTTTTGAGATTGAGTTAGGCCCATTGGACTTTAACATGGTATCAGAGCAGGTTACCTGTTCTTTTTTGAAAAACCCTAAAAAATTAGGGTTTCTTTGTTCTATCTTGGATTCCGGCGCCGCCAGGCCTCTCCGGTATCTCTCTCAGACCACCAGGCACCGCCGTGGTCATCTCGGACTTTATAGGCTCACCAGGTTTCGCCGGTGACCATCTCAGCCTCTTCTCACACCGTATCGGCTCTCCAGGCGCCACCGGTGACAATCTCGGCATCCCCTCGGCTGCTCGGCTTCTTGGCTTTCACCCTCTCGGCTTCCTCTCACATCACAAGACTCGGTGGGTCTCGGTTGCTCCTCCAGCACCGTCAGACCTCGATCTCGGCATCTCAGTTGCCTCTTCTTGCTCCGCCAGCTCTCGGTGGCTCTCGGTCCCTTTGGAATTCCGGCTCTCTGTCTCGATCTGTGGGTCTCGTGCCGCTAGTGGGTCTCGATTGCTCCTCCAGCACCGCCAGCCTCGCCGGTGCCGTTCTCCCTTTGGTGGCTCTCGGCCTTCACAGCTGGTTTGGGTATCGTGTTTCAGCCATTTTTTATCCTCCTTTTTTTTTTTTTTTTTTTTTTTTTTTTTTTTTTTTTTTTTTTTTTTTTTTTTTTTTTTGATTGTTTCTTAAGTGCCTTTTTGCTGATTTTGTCTTATCTGCAAGCCTGGTTATTTACTGCATTATCTTGGCCACTGTTTGGTTCTATTGGGTTATTTGGTGTGAGCAGGATATATTTTGAGTTATTCTACTCTATTAATTATTATGGGTGACACTAAAGATTTGCAGGATTCTCTTTTCTTTGGTTCTATGACTAGTATCAAATTAAAGGGCTCCAATTATCTTCAGTGGTCACGGTGCTGTTCTTGTTTTCTTGACTGGTCGTGGCAAAGAATCGTATCTCACGACTACCAAACCCACTGATGCCACCAAAATTTCTAAGTGGATCAAAGAGGATGCACAGATTATGACTTGGTTATGGAACAGCCTGGAACCCGATGTGTTCAACAATGTGTCGTACTTGGAATCTTCTAAGGATATTTGGGATACACTGCATCTCATGTATTCTTCTGAAGAAAATATTACTCGAATTCATGAGCTTTATCAAGATATGTTCTCTCTCCAGCAGGGTGATCGCTCAATTGAGGAATATTTCTCTCTTCTCCAAGGTATGTGGGATGAACTTAATGTGTATCAACCATTGTCCACTGACTTGCAGAAACAGCAAAAGTATCGGGAAGAATTTCGAGTTGCTAAGTTTTTATCTGGTCTTAAGCCAGACCTTGATCCCATTCGCTCTCAGATCCTATCTGGAAAGGACATACCTACTGTTCGTGAGACTTATGCTCGAGTTAGAAGAGCAGCTATCTCATCTTCTGGTGTCAAAGACGAGCGATCTGCTCTTGTTGGGCATTATGATACTCCTCAGGGGGAGCGTGGTGATCATAGCTCTCGCCGGGGTACCCATAATGGTCGTGGTGGCCGAGGTGGTCGTAGTGGGGGTGGTGGCCGCGGCCCTAGGAAATGTACTCATTGTGGTCGCACTAA
>OU015768.1:15377542-15440268 GCA_907173295.1 Fagus sylvatica | reverse complement strand
GCTTCAATCACGTGATACCTGCAACACTGAAGTGGGTTGGGTTCTATGGAGACCAATTTCGAGATTATAGTATTTCGAGGAAAAGTCTGTATTTGATTTTAGTGTCATCTTTAACGAGTTATATTATATATATATATATATGATGGGGGGAAAAGATATACGTGATAGATTTTGGCTGGGTTCAAAGGTACTGAATAACTATTAATTACTATAAGAAAAGGTGGGTTCAAAGGTACTGATAGATATGCAGTTTTCCTACTGAAGATATACGTGATAGATTTCGATATTTGCGATATAAGAAAAGGTGGGAAAAAGATAGGAGAGGGGGGTTGCTTTCTAGGAACAAGCTGGGGTTGGGAAAAGACAAAATTGAAAAAGAAAAAGCAAAAAGGAATGACTAATAGATATTTATTGCAAGACCATGCAAGAACCACGTCATCCTTGTTGGTCACACTAATCAATAGTTTCATATATCCTTTCATTTGATTGCCAATAAAGCTGGAGAATCAATTAACCATGGAAATCTTTCAGGAATTGATGGTTTAAGAGATCAAGTTTAATTTCTTAATTTGTTTGTCTACGACTTTCAGATATAGGTTAATCCAAACGATTCTTCTCATGGCTATCCAAGAGTTTCCGGAGAAAGAAGCTTGAGCTGTACACTGTTTGCTAAAGAGAAGGATGGGGCTTCAGTTTGGATTGAAGAATGTCCCTCCTTTCTCTTTCCTTATCTTAATGCAATAGATATTACTTTTAACTCAAAAAATAAATTGGAGAAATTTGTACTGGCAAAGTTACTTGTGTATGATTGCTTATTTTTATTAATTTCCAAATCTGCTTTGGTTGTACAGTACTCATGTAGGTTTTGTTATAAAAGTTGTAAAAAATATATTTGAAATCCAAAATCTTGAATCTGCTACTTCATTGTAGTTTCAGATCTTGTTCTTACATAGGTAGATGAAATAAAATATTGGCTTTGTCTTTTAACATCACTTGCTCTTGGTGTGAGTTTGCTGTTGTCATGTATTTTATTTTATTTTTCTTTGTGTAGATGGGTAAGAAAAATGAGACCTCAAATCTCAACCCTAAACCATCACAAAATAACTCAAATGTTAGAGCTCAATGGACACCACAACAGATTACTATATTTTGTGAAGCTTGTGTGGATGAGGTATTCAAGGGTAATCGACCCACTACCCACTTTAATAAACCAGGTTGGAGGAATATAGAAGCGAATTTTAAGAAGAATACTGGTAAGGAATATCCAAGGATAAAATTTAAGCATAAATGGGATACATTGAAGAAAGATTGGGTAGCTTGGAACAAGTTGAAGGGAAGTGAAACTGGATTGGGATGGGATGCAACCAAAGGAACAATAACTGCAACCGATGAGTGGTGGGAGAGGAAGTTAACGGTATGTTTATAACCATTGTATGTATATTTTATTAGTTAACTTAACTATGGTACTTTTTAGATATTAATAAAAGCGTTTAAACTTGTAGGAGGTCCCTGAGGCTGCAAAATTTCGGGAAAAGGGTTTGGATAATGCTGACTTATTAGATATTATGTTTAAGGATACTGCAGCCACTGGAAATTTAGCTTGGGCCCCCTCTTCAGGTGTGTTACCTTCTGATTTAGAGACACCTGAGGAGGGGTTAGGTGACGCATCTGGTGATTTATCTTCTCCAGATGATGATGAAGTTGAGACACCTAGTCTTACACAACCAACCCAAGACAAAGGAAAGAAACGAGTATCGATTTCATCCCTACATGGTAAAAGGAAGAAAGGAGGAGCAGCAACAATGTTGACACACCAACTTAGTCGTATCTGTGAGGCTGTGGAGTTAAGGAACTCAGCTAGTTTGATGGAACCGCGTAGTAGCATTCGTGATGTCATGGAACGTGTGTGCACCTTGGATGGCGCTGAGAAGGGTTCAGATCTTTACCTCATGGCGGCCCGTATTTTTCAGAAACGAGAGAAGAGAGAGATGTTTGTTGTTATGGGAGAACCACATTTGCAGCTTAAGTTTTTGAAAGATGAAGCAGAGTTATTAGGGAGGCACTACTTCACCACTTGATTAGCAAGTGAGAAGTTTGTAGGAAAAAAAATTCTTTAAGGTTCTTCATAATTTATTGTTTTATCTTTTGAACAATGTGTTTGTTAAGGTGTATGTTAGAACTTGTTGGGATGTTTGAATAATCTATTTAAGCTATTAATTATGGATTTTTTTTGTGCTTTATTTATTTATTTATTATTATTGTTTAGGTGTAACCAGATGGATTATGATGATTATGTCAATAATAGTGATGATGATCATGACAATGTTGATGATAATGATGATGAAATAAATGAACTTGTTGTTGCCGGATGTCAAGCAGCTGTGAAGTATTATATTAACTACATTGAAAAACAGCCTTGTAGAAATTCTGAAGAAACTGGTTATAAGTGGTTAATTCATTGTATGACTAGTAAAGGAAAAACATGTTATCAGAATTTTAGAATGAAGCCGTATGTTTTCTTTCAACTGTGTAATGTTTTACAACATACGTATGGACTTCGACATACAAGGCGTATTAGACTGGAAGAGTCAGTAGCTATATGTTTGAGGATACTTGGACACGGAACATGTAACAGATTGGTTCAAGATAGATTCCAACATTCTGGTGAGACTATACATAGACATTTTCACAAAGTTTTGAAGTGCCTTAATCAAATGTCAATGGATGTGCTCAAACCTTCTGACCCGACTTTTAGTGTCGTTCCAAGTCATATACAAAATAATCAATTATATTGGCCACATTTTAAGGTACATTTCATTCATTCCATAATATTTTTTAAATTTCATGAGATTATTATTAGGAATATTTACTGAGTGTCTATGATTTGTCTTATATTGTAGGATTGTATTGGTGCTATTGACGGTACACATATCCAAGTAGTGATTGGAGAGGACAAAAAAATTCCATACTTGGGAAGAAAGGGTGTACCAACTCAAAATGTGATGGCAGCATGTGATTTTGATTTACTTTTTACATTTGTTATGGCTGGATGGGAAGGTGCGGCACATGATACACGTATTTTCTTAGAAACTATCCGTACGAACTCTGTCAACTTTCCAAAACCACCACCAGGTATATAATAATTTATATCTTAGAAATGAATGGATATTGTTTATGCATATATCTCATTTTTTTTTTTTTTTTTTGGTATAGGAAAATATTATTTGGTTGATGCTGGATACCCCTTAAGGAACGGATATTTGACACCATATAAAGGGGAGAAATATCATCTTCCAGATTTTCGGCGAGCTGGTCGAGGAAATAAGATAGAAGAAAGGTTCAACTATGTTCACTCATCACTTAGAAGTGTGATTGAGCGAACTTTTGGAGTGTGGAAGAATAAATGGAGAATTTTAAGGCAAATGCCATCTTATGATATTGAGGACCAAAGAAATATTGTAGTTGCTACTTGTGTCTTGCATAATTTTATTAGAATACATGACAGGGAAGATGAGGGATTTAAGTGGGATGAATTGGGAAGCAATGCTGATGAAGGAGGTGAGTATAGTAGTAGTCAAGAAAACATGGAGAATATACATCACGAGGAGATGAAAGTTATTCGTGACAACATAGCTCGGTCCATTTGCGGGTTATAAAAAATATTTTTATTATTTCCTATTTTTTATGTATTAGTTGGTATTTTTTTCTTCTTCTTAAACTTATTAGTTAATATGGATTTTATTGGGTGTGAACAATTTTAATGGATTTTTTTTTTATCATTTTTAGTATATTATTATTATTATCATTTTTATATTTAGCAACAAAATATTGTTATTATTGTTACAATTTGTAAGCATTTGAAAAATTGCACTATAACTTAACATTATAGTCAAGTCCTTTTTGGTCATTTGTATCCGAAACAGCAGTTTTAGATTAAAATTAACCAAACGTTCAATTGACAGAAACAACACTTTTTCTTTAGTTTTGCCAAACGCTTAATTGTGATTTTCAAAATCGTGTTTTCAAAATCGTGATTTTAAAACCGCACTTTTTAAAAAACGCACTTTTTCAAACAGCTAACCCAAACCCACCCTTAGATACAAGGAAATGTATAGATCGTGTGTTCGTCTTTTCCTCGGATCAACCCTAGGCATACCATTCGCTATAGATCGAGTGCTGATTGGAACCATTATAGTTATCCAACACTTTCCTGTTTGGATCGGATTTGCTGTTCACATAGAAGATGGCCATTAGTATATTGTCATATACTTTAATTATTAATGTTTGTTCAAATATGTCACTCAAATGTAATCGTAGTACCAAGGTGGTTATCAAATGTAAACACGAATACGAAGAACATTGTATGACATACGTTTTTAATACGTTAGTTTGTATAATTACATTACATAAAATATCAATGTTACTTTTTGATAACTAAGATCTAAATTACTCAATTCCAATGTTCTACTTATATTTTTGGAATTTAAATATTTTTATTATAATCTTTTAATTTTTTGTCTTTACTGATTTTAATATAAAAAAAGTTATTAGATCTTATTATATGTATGTATGTTAGTGTCGAATTATAATTTTGCCCCCCTAACTAAATTTCAGATATTATATATTTTGTCTTCCTTTTTTTTTTTTTTTTAATTTAAAATAGTTTAATAACTATTTTATTCATTAATATGTACATTTTTCTGGTAATTTATTGATTAATATTTACATGTAAATTAATTTAATTGATTAAATATTTAATTGCTTAAAATTTTAATACATTAATATTAGAGGTTGCAAAAAAAACCCAAATCTATTAGCCCACTGAAACAAAACTAAGAAACCAAAAAATTAATTTATGGATTAATATTTACATGTAAATTAATTTAATTGATTAAATATTTACATGTAAATTAATTTAATTGATTAAATATTTACATGTAAATTAATTTAATTGATTAAATATGTAATTGCTTAAGATTTTATACATTAATGATAGAGGTTGTAAATAAAGCCCAAACCCATTAGCCCACTGAAACCAATCACTAATTGGCCAAGCAAACCCATTTTTTTAATAATTTTTAATATAAGTAAATGGACTATTGGTTTTAAAGGACCCAACCCATTTATTAATGTTAAAATTGTGAACAAATAAGAAACCAAAAAACAAAAAAAGAATAGGCCGGTCCAACGTGGGAAATTTGGTGGGAAACTTGTTAATATAAAACGGCGTCGTGTTGGGCTTTTGGAAGGAAAGTGGTCCCCAAAACAGCGTCGTGTTGGGCTTTTGAGGGGAAAGTGGTTCCCAAAACGGTGCCGTGTTGGGATTTTAAGGGGAAAGTGGTCCCCAAAACGGCGTCATTTTGTAAAACATGCATGTCTAACTTCAGCTTCCTCAACACGACGCCCTCTCTTTTCTATCTTCGAAACGGAAACTGAAAAAGAAACTGTCACTCAAGTTTTTGACACTCTTTCCTCTCACTCTCTTCACGGTTTTCTCTTGCAAACATCCCCAAGAACAAAGTCCACTCCTCTCAACCACTCAAACTTCCCCAACGTGACCCATTCCCTACAGCGTCAGAACTACTAAATCACCCTTTCATTCGAGACCAGGCAACAACTAGAGTGCCTAACATTAACGTGACCCAGGATGCCTTCCCGTACATGTTTGATGGAAGCCGCACACCAGTAATGCCTAAGATTGTCATCCTCTTCAATAAAAAAATGTTATACCTCTTTAAGTTTATACCCTCTAATTTCTAATATAAGAGGACCTGATACATGATGCCTGTTTTGATTTGATTCTCTTTGAAGTTATTCAAAATCATTAAAAAGAATTTGGAAAAACCTCTTTTTAACTCTAAAATACACATGTTATGGTGAAGGAGCTGTATTATTGACTCATGAATTATTTACTGTGGTCACCAAAGAAAGAGAGAACATCTCATTGTTCAGGGCTTTCACTCATGAGCATTGTGCTTGTAAACAGTATTTACGATGTGGGAAGCGTGAAATCATTTTTATTTAATTTTTGAAGTCAATTGTATTTTTATTGGTCACTTTGATTTTATTTTAGGTCTTATTAATTAATTAGGTTATTAGTATATTATTTAATTTCCTAGACTCAGGTGTATTTTTGTAATTCAATAATTGGGTTTTCCGGTCAATTAGAATTAGGGTTTAGTCGTAACAGTCTAAATAAACACATTAGTGTAATCAAATGGAGATAGACAGTCTTATATAAAATTTCCGTTGAAATTTTCTCAATGATCTGGTGTTGATTCCAGCCAGCCTTAGATACTAATTCCTAGGTTTTGTTTTTCTTGTTTGGTGTCAATTCCAAGCAAAGCCAAGGTGTTGAATCCTAGGTTAGTTTTATTTTTCTATTCTTTAATTTTGTTATTGCATCCATTTTGGTCTTGTCCAGCGTCAAATTTTGGTATCAGATCAAAATTTGATCGTGGTTTTCAAGCCTCACCATGGGTCACAACTAGAACTGCAACAAGAAAAAAAATCCATTTACACCGCTCAAAACCCAAACCCCTATTACAGCCCAAAACCCAACCCATCCCCGCACTGTCGTGAATACATCCCCACACCTCTGGTAGCCACACCCCACCAATGACGTCATAGCCAAAACAACCAATTGCAAACACCACAAACAGAATCCAAAACAAAAAATATTGAAGCCCAACCACACCAAAAGTTTATTGAGAACCCATTGCCCGATTTGATGATACCAAGATGACAAACCCAAGAATACTGTTGCAGATTCAACACCGCCAGACCTAGCCTCGACTGTTGCTCGGACCGAGACTTTCGTGTGGATCTGTTGTCAGCGTGGACCCATCTTTTGATTTGAACTATGTACTCAGTTAAAAAAATATATGGGGAAGGCCTGAAGCAATATAGTTGGAATTTTGGAGTATTATGCTGGCCCAATTAACACGTGGTCCGACCCACGAAGTGAACACAGTGGGCTATCCTTTAGTGTTCAAAGTTCAAACAGTGCATGACACGTTTGCTTCTTCAATTTATTTGGTTGAAGCTGTGGTAACATCTTAGTGGGCTCTATACTATGTCGAGGTTGGAAAAACTCCTAGCCCAGTGCACAATGGTAATGTTAGAGGCATCTACATTTGATGGTGGCCAAGATTCATAGATTTTCACCAATTGGTTACATGAGATAGATCAATTCTTTAAACTAGTAGGTTTATCTCATAACAAGGTTAAGTTTGCCAAAATGATAACATGAGATGGATCAATTCTTTTAATTAGTATGTTTATCCCATTACAAGAAGGTTAGGTTTGCCAAAATGAAACTAATTACTGGAATAGTATTGAAAAACTTTGCTTAGATTGGACAAGCTTGCCATTACTAAAGAAAGACTTAGATAGGAATATCTACTCCAATCCTATCGAAAGAAATCTCTACCTCAATCTTATCAGGGTGATTTTCTAGATTGAAGAAATGATCTTCAGGCTAGGAAATAGATAGTCAGTAGCACAATTTAAAGAAGACAAGATGAGTGTTGGTGTTGTTTTTGGTCCTAAATTCTAGCTTGCCACAGAGCAAACCTTAGAAAATCTAGTGAAAGCCTTTCAAGACTTGTTCTGCAAGGTTCAAACAAGAGTGGTAAAATGAATACTTGGCTTGTCTCATCTCATTGGGGAGATGTCAAGAATGACCAATAGCAATGAAGGAGAAGCTTCTAACAAGGGAGATAATAACATACCTAGTGTTGAAAGAGAAGTACAAGTGCCAACAGGTTTTCTTCAATGCTTATGCAGCAAGAAGATACTGTAGAGCCTAAATAATGTCGTGAAATATCCAAAGACTTAATACAACCTGTTGGAGAGGCAGTACTTGATGAGGAGAAATTTTGAGAAGAGAGCAAAAAATTAGAGGTGCACATATTTTGAACAATACTGATCAACCCTCCTTGGAGCATCAAGTAGAAAAGTTTGATGAAGTGCAAAAACTTGATACGATAGTACTTTCCATGGATCAAAATAAGGCTATATTGTTTGCAATACTGATTACACCCCTTGACTTTATCATTTCAAACAAATTTATGATATGGTGGAATAAGAAGCTTCTTTGTTCTTAGTTCTACCAAAAGTGCTTCAAGAGTTGGTGCAAGTATCACAAGCAAGAGTTTTTATCCCTAAACACTTCAAAACTGGAGGACGACTTTTCTCCAACTAGAGGAGAATGATGCTAGAAGTGCCAAGACAATTTTATTTTAATTTTAAAAATCAATATATTTTTAATGGTCAATTGGATTTTATTTTAAGCCTTATTAGGTAATTAGTATTTTATCTAATTTCCTAGAGTATGAGGGTATTTTTGGATTTTCTTAAGTTAATTAGAATTTAGTCCTAGTAGTTTATATAAGAACGCTATTGTACTCCAATGGAGATAGACAATTTGCTTGACCTAATAAAAATGGTTTGGTGTTGCTTTCAGCCAATAGATGATTCATAGGTTTTGTTTCTCTTGCTTGGTGCCAATTCCGAGCAAGCCTAGATGCTAATTCCTAGGTTATTTTTATTTTTCTGTTCTTCAATCTTATTGCATCTTTGTTTCTCTTGCTTTGTTAAATTGAACCAAAATGTGGGCTATGATTGTACTATTGTTGAAAACTTAAAATGATAAACTCAAATGATATCTGTGGTTATCATTACTTATCAGATAAAGGGAACAAAGAAGATAAAGAAAAAAAATGAATCCATTAGGGGTCTTATGATTTGATGGTTGGAGTTTCATGAGCATAAGCACCTGATTAGGATATAGACCAATATTTCTAGGAGATGAACAGATGAGGTAAAACTCCAAATCACATGTTGATTGGTAACTGCAGTAGATAATTGTGACTTTGAAATATTGGTCTATATACATATTCTTTGAAAACCAATAAGATAGCACAATTTGTATGCATATTGTTCAACATTTTGATCAACATGAGGTGTTTTTTTTTTTTTTTTTTTCATATTTTTTTAGAAACATGAAAAAGAATGTCTTAATCTTATATAATTTTCGGCTAAGAATTAGAATCTTCTTTTTAGATGACATTTTAGAAAACTAAAGAGATAAAAGGTTGAATATCTACTCACTTTCTTTTCCTCTAAGAGATGAGGAAGGTCCTCTCTGGCAATTTACTTTGAGCATAAGCACCTGATTAGGATATAGACCAATATTTCTATGAACAGATGAGGTAAAACTCCAAATCACATGTTGATTGGTAACTGCAGTAGATAATTGTGACTTTGACATATTGGTCTATATACATATTCTTTGAAAACCAATAAGATAGCACAATTTGTATGCATATTGTTCAACTTTTGAAAACATGATGTTTTTTTTTTTTTTTTTGAAACATAAAAGAATGTTTAATCTTATATAATTTTCGGCTAAGAATAGAATCTTCTTTTTAGATGACTTTTAGAAAACTAAAGAGATAAAAGGTTGAATATCTACTCACTTTCTTTTCCTCTAAGAGATGAGGAAGGTCCTCTCTGGCAATTTACTTTGATAAAATTAAATCTATATCCACCTCTAATTTTTATCAGTCAGTGAAGTTGGCATTAAGCTAATCTCTTACTTGCTTTGACTTTCTGAGCAGCCAGTGTTAGAACTCCATTCATATAGAACAAATATCCCTTCGATTGATAGAGATTATGCAACAATGCCAGTGGTTCCCAGTTCAAGAGCTTTGAAAAGCCCGAGGTGGGTAACCTTCTGCCGTTTTATCCTCATTTGTGATTCATAATTGTATGACATTATTGAAGTGACTGACTTTGACTGACTTTGCTTTCATACTTTCATGTGCAGGGATAGTGTAAGAGCGATTACGTCTTTGCCTGTATCTCCCTGTTCAAGCCCATTAAGACAATATGGACCTGCACATAAGAGCTGTTTTTTATCTCCTCCTCACCCAGCTTATGCTATGGTGGGACAAAGCGGCTACAATTTCAATGAGTACTCGTCATATACGATGAGACCAAACACAACATACACTCTTGATCTTTGGCAAGAGACCTCTCCATATAGAGCCCATACTCCTGGTGGATCACCAAGAACAAGACCCATTTGAATGAGTGTAAATACCAACAAAAGCTTTAAAGTTTCCTTCACCCCAGAATGCATCATGGAGTGGAGCCAGACTTCTGTATTAAGAGGATTTAGTATTCATGCTCCTTTTATTTTTCAGATATTTTGGCAGTTCTATTTTGCTGACCTCTTTTAGGAGTGACTGGATTCCTTCTGCATGGGAGTTTGAAGGAGGGGGAAAGGAGCAGTAAGAGCTCCAAAATCATGGGCAGATGCTGGATTTCTTGATCATGTAACAACTCTCTAGGTTGTTGTAAATGGAAGGTGGTCTCTGTGTGAGGAAATATTTTTCATATATACAATTGGCCCATAAAGAATATGGGATGGGTTAAGCCCACGATAGAAGCTAAGGCCCATTCAAGGAAGTTAAGACAAGCAGGTAATTGGGTTGAGGCCCGTATAATATTGAATGTTCAATTCGCATTGACACATATGATGAGCGGTGAACCGGGCATAACTATACCGGATGCCGGGCATTCAACTCGATTCCCTTTGTGGCATTGGAAGATCCGCCCAGGGAGCCAATTCATCAAAGCTTCATCGGAGAAAAAGGAAGGATCCCAACCCATGTAGTTTACTTTGAACGGATACCGGACAAGTTGACCGGGATAAATAGCACCGACCTCCCAGGTGCATTAAATGAAGACAGTGGGATTTTGGCAGTCTCTGCTCAGTGCATATCCCGAGACGGTCGTCACGTGACTGATTAGCCGAATTCATTGAATGAGTTTGGCAATAGTGTTTTATACGTTATGTACCAACGTCAAATCGTCCCAAAAAGGACTGTCACATGTCATGTCACCCTCAAAGTGAGAGCCTCCCAGTTGGTGGAGCTCAAGTGGGTCAAGAACCAGACTATAAATAGAGCAGCAAATAAGGAGGAAGGTACGTGCTTGAACGATCAGAGAGCTTATACACATTCACTGAAAAAGAGAACTAACTTAATCTTCGGAGGGTGATCAGGCGTAAATCGCCACCACCTCTAAAGAGTCTTTATTTGTTTGTTTTGCAGGAAGGATCTGAACAGTAATTGATTGCGAATATAGAAGATTTCTACTGGTGAAACTCTCAATCTTATTTATTACAAAAATTACGCAACACAATTGGCGCCGTCTGTGGGAATCGAAGTAGAGAGCCAAGCCAGTCGAGTTTGTCAGTTGAAGCTAGTTACATGGAGGGAGAAAACGCTTTCGTTTTGGTCAACAACCCCCCACCAAATCCCTCAGGAACAAGGAGAGTCATGTCAGAAGTTCGTGTCGAAGCAAATAGGGAAAGGGTCGAGGATCAAAGAGGGAGATCTCATGCCACTCGTGATGTGATTGATGCCGAGGCCCTCAAAAGAAGTCGAAAGATAGAGAGACTAGAGAGGGAGTTACGAGAGTTGAAAGAGGTGCAGGCTAGCTGTGACCAACAGAGGTCAAGAAGAGACAGAGGTCGAGAAGCCACTCTGATTCATGTGAAAGAGGTCAAGAGACAGAGGTCGAGAAGCCACTCTGATTCATGTGAAAGTTCTCATCGTTGTCCCAGAACGATCAGAAGAGCACCACAGAGCCCCGAAAGATTCCAGGCGGAGCAAAACAGGGAGGAGGACGGAAAGAAAGTCCCCTGTGCATATACCGGAGAAAAAAGATCAGAATCCGGTCTGGAACCAGTTGCGACAGATCTCCCATTCCCCTTTCTCTTCGAGAATTGAGCGGGCGAAACTCCCGGCTAGGATTGCTCCTCTCAACCTGGTCACTTACAATGGGAAGACAGACCCCGTATCACATTTGAGTCATTACCGGCGCTCAATGGCTCTTCATAATGGAGATGATATCCTCATGTGCCGAATCTTCCCCTCCAGTCTGGGGGATGTGGCCCTCAGGTGGTTTGATAGGCTTGACCACGGATCCATCCATTCTTGGACGGAGCTCTCTGAGGCCTTTACCACCCGCTTTATCACCAACACAAGAAAACCAAAGGAGGTAGGATTCTTTGATGGCCTTAGCTATGAGGTCCGGAGAAAGTTTGAAATCTTATTCGGCTAGATACTGGGAGACTTATAATGAAATTGACCGGTGCGGGGAAGACGTTGCTATTTCTCAATTCAGGTTTGGTCTCCCTGTTGGGAGTAAATTGAGGCAGTCTTTAGCCAAGAAGCCACCTCCTGATATGTCGAATCTCATGTCCCGGATAGAGCAGCATGTCCGTGTTGAAGAGGACGGTCTGCAACCCCAGAAGCAATCCGGTGACAATGTGGTCGTTCAGAAGAAATCGGCCCAACCGGAAACAAGCAGAGCTCAGCGTAATCCCAAACAGTCGGGTCCGGTCACAAGGGAATCATTCCAGGCTATCAACACCACCTTCAAGGAGCCGATCTTCAAAATATTGCCCCAGATAAAAAATAAGCCTTATTTTGCCTGGCCGGCTAGATTGAATGGGGACCCAGCCTCCAGAGAGTCAATGCCATACTGTGCCTACCATAGAGAGAGGGGGCACTTGACTGAAACTTGCAGGAATTACAAAGCTTTGTTGGAGGAGTTGGTCCGGGATGGGCACCTTCACCAATTTGTGGACAATACCAAGCTTCAACAACAGCGAGTGCACAACCCAAAGCCCAAGGCACCTATTGGGACCATTGACGTAATACACAGCCATGCACGGGCTGATAGTTTGAGAACGGAGACCCGGGAAGCCGCCCATCTTAGGGAAATATTTCAAGTCTCCGAGGGGGTGACTCCGGCTCCGAAAAGGCTGAGGAAAGGAGATGACTGAAGAAATTATCTTTACTGATAGGGATCTGGAGGGGGTGCAACTCCCACATTCTGACGCCTTGGTGGTCACCATGCAGATAGGCGATTTCGAAGTAAAAAGAATATTGATCGATCCCGGAAGTTCCGCTGAGATCATGTATGATTCTCTTTTCAAAGGCTTGGGCCTTGAGCATAAGGATCTTGACCGGAAAGTCGATCCTTTATACGGATTCTCAGGGGAGTCAGTGATGCCGGTTGGTCGCGTTACTGTGAAAGTCCATGCAGGGACCGTTTCTTCTCCAACGGATTTCTGGGTGCTGAATTCATATTCTCCTTACAATGCAATTTTGGGAAGACCTTGGCTGCACAAGATGAAGGCTGTCCCGTCAACATTGCACCAGAGACTTAGATTCCCAACCCCCGAAGGAATAATGGAGGTTAGAGGTGATCAAGTGACGGCCAAACAATGTCTCATAGCGGCCGCCCATCAGAAAGGGGCTGTATCTTATGGGCCTGAGCCCGAAGCAAGACCGGCCAAATAGCAGTTACAGGAGCGGACGGAGAATGAAGGTCTTGCCCCGCAAAAGAAATGTGCGGAGGAGTTGGTAAAGCACTATATGTCCGCCTCCGATCAAGAAAGATATTTTTTATTAGGCGCATCCCTTTCACAGGAGCTGAGGGATGGCCTCACTGCATTGTTAATGGAATACTCTGATGTGTTTGCATGGAGTCCATACGAAGCCCCCGGGGTAGATCCAGCCTTCGCATGTCATAGTCTCAATGTGGATCCGCTTATCCGTCCCGTTGTACAGAAGGGACGGCGGATTTCCCCACTTCACCAGGAAGCAGTGTGTGAAGAAGTTAACCGGTTAATTGAAGCAGAGGCAATAAGGGAGATTCTTTACCCCACCTGGCTTTCTAACACGGTAGTGGTTAAAAAGAAAAATGGTAAATGGAGGGTTTGTATAGATTTTACGGATCTGAATAGAGCTTGTCCGAAAGATCCATTTCCATTACCCAAGATAGACCAACTTGTGGACGCTACATCCGGCCACCAAAGAATGAGCTTTCTGGATGCTTTTCAAGGATACCATCAGATTGCCATGGATCCCGCTGATGAGGAAAAGACAGCATTTATTACACCAAGGGGGATCTTTTGTTACAAGGTCATGCCCTTTGGATTGAAGAACGCTGGGGCTACCTATCAGAGAATGATTACTAAAATGTTCTCATCTCAACTGGGCAAAACAGTCGAAGTATACATCGACGATATGGTAGTTAAAAGTGTCCGTGTAGAAGATCACCTGGAAAATTTAAGGGCCGTGTTCAACACGTTGAGAAGGCACCGCCTCAAGTTGAACGCATCCAAATGTGCTTTTGGTGTAGGCTCCGGGAAATTCTTGGGGTTTATGGTTACCCAACGAGGTATCGAGGCCAACCCGGATCAAATTTCTGCTATCCTTGAGTTAAGGCCCCCGAGAACTGTAAGAGAAGTACAGAAGCTGACCGGTATGGCGGCAGCTTTGAACCGCTTTATTTCCCGGGCAGCCGAAAAGTGCCGCCCCTTCTTTGATCTAATAAAGAAAGGGAAGAACTTTCATTGGGGAGAACAATCTGATCAGGCCTTTGAGCGGTTAAAAGAGTATCTTTCAGCTGTTCCCCTTTTATCCACCCCGGTGAATGGGGAATCTCTATATGTATATTTGGCTGTCTCTGAGCATGCCGTCAGCGCAGCCATAGTGCGAGAGGACTGCAACGTTCAGAAGCCGGTTTATTACACCAGCAAGACTCTGGACGGGGCAGAGTCGAGGTATTTGCCACTGGAGAAACTGGCTTTTGCCTTAGTTTGCTCATCCAAGAAGCTCCCGCACTATTTTCAGGCTCATACCATGATTGTCTTGACCGAGCAGCCGCTGAAGGCTGTTTTAAGAAGCGCAGACTTCTCAGGGCGGATATCCAAGTGGGGAGCCCAACTAGGGGCTTATGATATCAACTACCGCCCAAGAACTTCAATCAAAGGGCAAGTGTTGGCAGATTTCATCGCTGAATTCACCCCCGCAGAGATGGGACCTATGTGGGTGAACCACGTATCTTCGATACAACAGATAGAGGGGTGGAAGTTATACACAGACGGAGCCTCCAATTCTAGAGGCTCAGGTCTAGGTGTGGTGCTCACCGCTCCCCAAGGTCAGATGATGGAGTTGGCAATCCGTTTAGGCTTCCCCGCTTCTAATAATGTGGCTGAATATGAAGCGTTGCTACACGGCCTGCGGTGCGCAATTGCTCTCCAAGCAGATCCATTGACCGTGTACTGCGATTCCCAGCTTGTAGTGAATCAGATTTCAGGAGATTATGCAGCTAAGGATGAGAAAATGAAGATATATCTTGTGGAAGCGAAGAAGTTGCTGGCAAAGTTCAAACATGTTCAAATTGAGCATATAGGCAGGGACCTGAACGGGCATGCAGATGCCCTTGCCGGTCTAGGCATCAGCTGTTGCCCCGGAACTGCGGCGGATAATCTCTGTTGGAGTGCAGAGTCCTTCCCGAGTGTCGGAGGGCGATATAATTAATGAAGTATGCTCAGTTGATCAGTCTCCTAGCTGGATGAGCCCTATACTCGCCTATCTGAAAGACGATATATTGCCGGCTGACCGTAAGGAAGCTGACCGTATAAGAAGAATAGCTCCCCGGTATTGGGTTTCCAAAGAAGGAAATCTTTACAGAAGATCCTTCACCGGTCCTTATCTACGGTGCGTTCACCCAGACACCGTTCAGAATCTATTATGGGAGATCCATGAAGGCGTATGTGGAGGACACACTGGTGGACGGTCCTTGGCGCATCGTGCCATAGGGCAAGGCTATTGGTGGCCGTACATGCAGAAAGATGCCGCCCAGTATGTCAAACAGTGTGATAAGTGTCAACGGTTTGCTCCGTCCATACATCAGCCGGCTGCCAGTTTAAACCCTATTGCCAGTCCATTGGCCGTTCTCCCAGTGGGGACTGGATATAGTTGGACCCCTCCCCCGGGCTCCGGGAAACCGCCAATGGCTTATTGTGGCAACGGACTATTTTACCAAGTGGGTAGAAGCGGAGCCGCTGGTGCATATTACAGATGCTGATTCCAAAAGATTCGTTTGGAAGAATATCATCACCCGCTTTGGAATTCCACGAGTGCTGGTGTCTGATAACGGATCTCAGTTTACTAGTGGGCCGTTCAGAGAATTCTGTGAGCAATATGGCATCAGGAATCATTTCTCTACTCCCGCCTACCCCCAGGCGAACGGACAGGCGGAGTCCTCCAACAAGACGCTGCTGGACGGAATCAAAAAACGTCTGGAGAACGCCAAAGGGAGGTGGGTTGAAGAATTGCCAAGCATCTTGTGGACTTACCGGACAACCCCCAGGTGTTCAACGGGAGAAACCCCTTTTTCACTTACATATGGAGTTGAAGCAGTTATTCCTCTTGAAATTGGCTTGCCTACGATCCGCACGGAGTATTATGATCCGGTCACCAACGAGACAAGTCTAGCCACGGACTTGGATTTAGCTGAAGAAAGGAAGGGATTCAGCTCTTATTCATTTAGCCGCTTATCAGAATGGGCTGCGAAGAATATACGAAAAGCGGATTAACCCTCGAGAGCTTGCAGTTGGTGATTTAGTACTCAGGAAAGTTATGGGGGCTAAACAAGATCCAACACCACGGGAAACTTGGGCCAAACTGGGAAGGACCGTACAAGATCGCATCTGTGGCCGGCACAGGGGCTTTTATGTTATTAGGGCCTGATGATACCCCTGTAAAACGACCGTGGAATATCTGTAATCTAAAGAAGTATTATCAATGAAGTCTCAGTTTACAACTTCTCTATGTGTTATGAAAGTCCTTTGTATAAGGCATGTATAAAAAAAAACCTGACAAGAACAGGTGCGGTGCATAAAACTTTAAACAGTTTAAAGCCGCGACTAGACGGCAGATAAGAATGTCTGCCTAGGTCACCCGGGTAAGAATGCCCATGCTAAAGTCCTCCTTGAGGGGCAAAAAACCTGACAAGAACAGGTGCGGTGCATAAAACTTTAAACAGTTTAAAGCCGCGACTAGACGGCAGATAAGAATGTCTGCCTAGGTCACCCGGGTAAGAATGCCCATGCTAAAGTCCTCCTTGAGGGGCAAAAAACCTGACAAGAACAGGTGCGGTGCATAAAACTTTAAACAGTTTAAAGCCGCGACTAGACGGCAGATAAGAATGTCTGCCTAGGTCACCCGGGTAAGAATGCCCATGCTGAAATCCTCTTTGAAGGGCAAGAACCCTGACTTGACCAGGCACGGTAAAGGTTCGATGACCTCAAGATCGTGAAGGTATGAATAAGAAGGATCATACTGCCCATCCGGGCAGGAATACTCAATGAAATTTCAGAAGCGGTTAAGATTCCATACCCGCTCAAAACAAGCGTATCAAGTCTTCACCCAACAACTATAATTCATGGGGTATAGACAAAAGATCTTTCACCGTATAACCGGGTAAGATCGTCCCTTAATTTTTCTCAAGTTGAATTTTCCAAGTCTTTTGAGTTGTTATACATTGTATGATTGCATCTGAATATTTGCTCCGTTTAAACAAAGATAACGTATTGTTAAAATATTCTTGAATGAACAGTCATATCAATCTCAAACTAGATAAATAAGATGAATAAATGTAGCGAAATTCAAGAATGATGGCCATAAAATGGAAACCCATCATAATTATACAAAAAAAAACGAATATCAAATTTGTCCGGATTCAAAAAGGAGAAGAATATAAAGATCACTCAGGATCTGGCAATAAAAAAAAAAAATAATAAAATAATAAAATAAAGACAGAAACGTTCAAGAGTTGGACGGCCCGGCCACATCATCATCTGCTGGTTGAGCTTCAGGGAGTTCTTCTTCAGGGACACCTATGGGGGCATTCGGATAGAGGAGGACGTCTTGGGGTGGCAGTGGGGGCATATCGTCAGACTCCCAGGAGTACAAGGCCTTCCAACCTACCTGAAAGGCTTCATTGTAAATGCCCGGGAGCTGTTTAGTCATTGGTCGTTTGAGCCTCCACGGACCCCCGGTCAAAAGCTGCCCTCTCCCTAGCTGCGATCTCCGCCTCCAAAGCCAAGATCTTCTCCCCGGCCTTAGAGTTCTCCTCCAATGCCTTGCGAAGAAGATCCTGCGAGTCCTCCAGCTTCAGGTCAGCCTCATCCTTCTTTAGGGTGGCAATCCTGACCTGCTCCTTGTAGGCCTCCACCTCCCTCCTCATCCGCTCAGCCTCGGTCTTGAGGTGGACGGAGCGAGTGGCTACCCTTAAAGAGTTCTCCAGATCAGCAGCTTGACGCCGAAACCGGTCACCTATCTCAAGGGAGCCCTGGACCGCCTACAGTCAATTTTATTTTATCAGTTGGATGAACATAAGAATGAAAGAAGAGATCTGAAACGTGTGACTTACCATCATGAGACCCCGGCGTAGGTTGTTGATGACCTCCTGGTCAGTGGATTTACTCCCACACGTCCATATCAACAGGCAGGCGAGCCACCTCACAGAGAGCAGAGGCGGTGCTAGACCCGGTGCCTCCTGTCCGGAGAACGGTGCCGTCCGTCCTCACCCTCATTCCCTGAGCTTCCAAGGGAGGTGTCCAAAATGGGGCCAGCACCGCTGGCGTTGATTGGGTCCCGTTCAGGGATGAAGGGCCCCACCATCTCCACGTCCGCATCCTCAGGTGGACGGTAACGTGTCGACACCGGGCATCACTGGCCTGGCCTCAGGCACCTTTGAGGCAGCTGAAGTAGTGTCCGGCTCAATTGGAGCTGCTGCCTGGGAAGCCTCCCCCTTGGGAACACCCTTTCTCTTCCTCTTGAGCGGGAGGACAGGCTCGGATGTCTCGGCCTGAGGACGGGGGGGTAGGAGCTTCTTCAAGTTAATGCCGGCCATTGCACGGATGTCGTGGGCGGGCGGGGATTTGTTAGCAGGATTTGCAAGGGCTTCTGCTAGGTTTCTGACTTGCCTACACTGCAAGAAACTCCGGGCAGACGGAATGTACCGGAGAAGCTTGTAGGCTGAACGGGGATTTGCGTATTCGTCTACGCAAACTTCACTGTCGTAGACGGCTTGGAGGGCAACAGGATCAGTGAGGTGGGCCTGGATGTGTTTCTTTTTCTCCTCTACAAAAAATGAGAAAGAAAAAGAAAAACGTAAGAATCATACGTCAGAAAAGAATGTTTTCAAAAAGAAACAAGAAATACCATGTGAAATTCCACCGTCCAACAGAACCTAACCTGGTTTCCCGTCTTTGGTGGGACACCGGTGACCGGGGAAATACCAGTTCCCTCTGACAAGGAGGAAATCATCCGTCATCTCCTTATTCGTGTCAGGAAGGCTATTTACCAGGGTGTTACTTACATCCCTGGGCCTTAGAGAAAAGGCTTCGTGTTGGGTGGTACGGAGGAAGTAAGTGGCTATAATATCATGCACGGTTAGGTTAAAACCTAACCGGCGGTTGAGTTCTGCTACCCCATTCACTATCCTAAAAATGTTGGGGCTTATTTGAGGTGGGACTTATTCGGAAGTAGTCTAGGAAGTCAGCTAGAAGGGGGTCCATTGGAAATCGGACTCCCGCCTTCAATAATGGCTACTACTGGGATAATAAGATCCCCGGGTTCACCAGGTAATGGCATCTTCCCAGAACCTATACTCTAGATACACGTCATCGGGAACCCCGTAATGACGGCGGAATTTTTCCATGGCCTTCTGGGGTATTTACGTATCGGGCTAATTTGCCCTGGGTTTTCTTTGTTTTGGCCATTCTAAGGGTTTTCTTTGAGGATGAAATAAAGAGAAAAGTGAGGGAACTTACAGGTTAAGGTCGCAGAGGGGACTGAGGAACAGGTTCAGGAGTAATGTTCAGGCGAGGGCAGCAGGAGCACAGGAAGCAGAGAAGAAGACAAGAGAGTCAGAAAGAGGTAGAAACCAGAACAAGGAACCGGAAGCCAACTTATATAAGGAGGGTGGTCTCGAAACCGTAAGCCAGCATTTATGAGCTACCTGCCGAAAGGTCACATCCACCAATCAAATCCCAGCGTGCGAAGAGACGGAGGAGATATGCAATGATGATACATAAATACGGTACGCGACCCGTTGCTCAAGACAAATGCGAAAACCAAAACGACAAAAATGATCTGAAGAGATCCTCAGAGGAATGAATCGGCATCTTAACACGTGTCAGAAACGAATCATTCGCGTCAAGAAACCCTAATTGATAGACGGATTTCTGAACGGGAATAATCCGTTCTGAGGGGCTATTGTGTGAGGGAATATTTTTCATATATACAATTGGCCCATGAAGAATATGGGATGGGTTAAGCCCACAACAGAAGCTAAGGCCCATTCAAGGAAGTTAAGACAAGCATGTAATTGGGTTGAGGCCCGTATAATATTGAATGTTCAATTCGCATTGACACATATGATGAGCGGTGAACCGGGCATAACTAACCGGATGCCGGGCATTCAACTCGATTCCCTTTGTGGCATTGGAAGATCCGCCCAGGGAGCCAATTCATCAAAGCTTCATCGGAGAAAAAGGAAGGATCCCAACCCATGTAGTTTACTTTGAACGGATACCGGACAAGTTGACCGGGATAAATAGCACCGACCTCCCAGGTGCATTAAATGAAGACAGTGGGATTTTGGCAGTCTCTGCTCAGTGCATATCCCGAGACGGTCGTCACGTGACTGATTAGCCGAATTCATTGAATGAGTTTGGCAATAGTGTTTTATACGTTATGTACCAACGTCAAATCGTCCCAAAAAGGACTGTCACATGTCATGTCACCCTCAAAGTGAGAGCCTCCCAGTTGGTGGAGCTCAAGTGGGTCAAAAACCAGACTATAAATAGAGCAGACAAATAAGGAGGAAGGTACGTGCTTGAACGATCAGAGAGCTTATACACATTCACTGAAAAAGAGAACTAACTTAATCTTCGGAGGGTGATCAGGCGTAAATCGCCACCACCTCTAAAGAGTCTTTATTTGTTTGTTTTGCAGGAAGGATCTGAACAGTAATTGATTGCAAATATAGAAGATTTCTACTGGTGAAACTCTCAATCTTATTTATTACAAAAATTACGCAACACAGTCTCTTTGTTTGTAAAATTTATATTGTATATTAGTCCATGGTATAAGCAAGTTATAATAGTTCATCCATGAAATCATTGTTTATACCAACACTTCAAGCTGGAGAATGAAAAGTTTCCCTGCTTAGACTCCTAATCAGGCTCTATCCCGCTGTCCAAAATTTTCTGTTGACTCTTGCACTGCAACTTCGAAATGTAAACAGGTATAGTTATATTCTGATTTCCACCATGGAGATCAAGAAGACCAAAGTTTAGTGTGATTATCGAACTCTAAAAGGTAAGAGTAACAATTGCATTTGCATTCTTCCTAATTTGGTCGGTAGAATTGTGTCACTTGTATAAAAAGGAACCTCTTTGAGACATTTGTAAGGATGATTCCAATTCCAATATAACAAGATGAATTGGATGTTTTACCATTCCAGGAGGCTTCACCCGAGTGATGCCAAACTGGCCGTGCCAACTGCCAACCCCTAAATGTGGTTCTGTCTTGTTAATTTGCTTTTATTCTTTGGACTAGCCTGAAAGGACATTTGCCGGGTTGATATAATTGTTTCTTGTATGTGCCAACTTGCTACTTTGATGTCTATTGATTCATCAATCAAGGCCGCGTAACAAAAGTTCCTCTCATCATCATCTTATTTTAAGCAAAGATGGCCTGGTGTTTCTGATTGGATCTACCATTTTTCTAAGAACATTTCTTTTTTCCTTTTGGCTTCTTCTTAACACGTTTTATTAAATAGTCTGGTGGCATCACATGGCACTGCCTCTTCGACTAGCTTTCTAATTCATAAAGAGGTATTCTTAGGCTCATTAAAATCTCAAAAGACTCCTCGTAACATTACACATATAGTTGAAAATTTTAGGCCTTAAAATTAATTCTTTTTTGAGGTGAAACTCCAACTTGACAAAAGCCAAAAAAAAAAAAAAAAAAAGCAGAGGAATTTGAGCATGCAAGCGAAATAGAGACTTTTTAAACACCTCCTAAAAAAATTGAAACTAAATTGTTCCCAAAAATTTAGAGGGTTAGAATGATGAATTTTAACCACAATCATACCCCTCAAGTGTGGGTTCAACCTCCCTTAATGTTTTGGAATTGGGATGGTGAACTATTCAAGTTCAAACACTTGTAATTTTCAGGAAGAGTAGAGCTATTTGAACTCAGAAACATTGAAGTTATCCTAATTTTTTTTAAAGAATAAAGGTGAATTTAATCATTTAACCAATGTGATGAAGTAGAGAAAAGAAAGAAGGAGAAAGTAAAGTATACATGAAATTAAAGTGGTTTGCCCACATGGTCTATATTCACAATAGAAAACCTTTAGATGTTTGTTTGCAAGGATGGATCCATGTAGCGACTGGTGGGGCCATAGCCCCCATCATTTTAAAATATATATATATATATAATTTGGGTAGTCCAAAAATATGTATATTTGGCCTCTTTTTCCCAAAAAAAAAAAATTACAAATGAGTCCATAAAACCTAAAAAAATTGCTAATCTGACCTATCACATCCCAAATAAAACAGAAAAAAAAAAAAAAAAAAAAAAAAAAGAAAAAAAAAAGAAGCTTTCAGACTTTAGGAAAACATTACAAATCCCTAACATAAATTTTGTTGTGTATTGTTGTGCCAATAAATTATTAGCAATAATTTTGTTGTAGTTTGTGGGGCCGTGAGACATTTTTGTTATTCCTTTGTTAATTAGAAAAACTAATGATTTTTTTTAGTTAAAAGACTATTGGACATATAATAAAATAATTAATATAAATTTGATTTGATTTGTAGATTAGGGTAAATTCAACTACAATTTTGGACTTTTTGAAAGAAAAAGTACAAATATTTCAAAAGCCAATACTAATGATGCATCGTTGCCAATGCCTAATGTTGATATCTCAACTTTCAAAAATCCTCGAACAAAATTTTGAAAAATCGAAATCGATGAAATTGATATTAGTTCGTTGGTATTTTTGTTAATATTGAATAGATGTTAATTTGGATTTTATGATTTTTTTTGGTTTATACTTTGACCCTCACCAAATTCAAATCTTAGTTCCTTCCTCCATAATATATGAACTATATATAATACATGATTTATATAGTAGATGTAATCAATTATAGCTAATTTAATGCGCTTGACCCCTTAGTTATGTGACATCCACCTCACACTGAAACTTGATGACAATTTGAATTTGGAAGAAAATTCTTTAATGTCCACTGAACAAACAGGAACCATAAACAAATCGCCAAAATCAGTAGAAAAAGATCATTTTGTATCATCTAGAAGCATAGAATGGAAAAACTGATGCAAAATTCCAAAGTAGACGGAAAAATTGAGTATGGAAGACCAGTTTCGTCAATTTTGGCCGGTGGGAAAAATTGAGTTGGAAAAACTAATGCAAAATTCCAAAGTCGACGGAAAAATTGAGTATGGAAGACCAGTTTCGTCAATTTTGGCCGGTGGGAAAAATTGAGTGATTGGTTTAGCTGCTTCGTGGCGTATAAGTTTGCTTATCCCAGCAGGCCAGCACTACGCAATATTTAATAGTTTCTTTCATGAAAATATTATTTATACCAGCACTTGAGGCTAGACATTGAAAAATTTTCCCCGCTTAAACTATTAGAAGTGGATCTCCACCCACTTCTCTATCCCAGTCTATATATTCTACTTTCTAATCATCAAAACCCTGGTCCTCCAACATTCCCACTGAATATATAGACGCCTTAGTTTGTCAAGCACAACACAAATTTTGCAAATTGGAAATGGAAAGGCAAGGAAGAGGATCTTCTTCACTTGTAGCAATGAGTCTGAGACTATTATGCTCAATTCACTTCCAAGCCATCCTCCTCTTTTTCATTGTACTGTTGCATGTAAAAGCTCTTGCTGTTTTGTCTATTGGGAATGAGACGGATCATCAGGCTTTGTTGGCCTTCAAGACAAAGATAACAGATGACCCTACAAACGTTTTCAGGTCGTGGAATGATTCCCTTTCATTTCTGTGAATGGGAAGGTGTTACATGCGGCCGCAAGCATAGAAGAGTCACTGTATTAGATCTTCAGTCCAGAGGTTTGGTGGGTTCCTTGTCTCCATACATAGGCAACCTCAGCTTCCTTAGGGAAATCGTGCTCAAGAACAACACCATTGGAGGCAAAATCCCTGATGAAGTTGGTCGTCTATTCAGGTTGCAAAAATTGAGCCTGTCTAATAACTCTTTGGAAGGGGAAATTCCTGCAAACCTTTCCTATTGCTCCAACCTCAAGTTCCTTCATGTAGCTAAAAATAACCTTTGGGGGTCAATCCCAATGGAGCTTGCTTCTTTGTCAAAGCTTGAGAATCTTTCTGTTCACATGAACAATCTCGGGGGAGGAATCCCACCTTTCATTGGGAACCTTAGCTCTCTTAGAGAATTATCTGCAGCCTATAATGTGTTGGGAGGACACATTCCCAATGCCTTGGGTCAATTAAAAAGCTTAAAATTTCTTGCACTGGGTGGAAATAAACTCTCTGGTTTGATCCCTCCATCTTTATATAATCTTTCGTCTATTACTACTTTTTCATTGCCCGGTAATGAGCTTAGTGGAAGTCTTCCTACAGACTTATTCCTCACCCTTCCTCATATCCAGTGGCTTCAATTAGATGTAAACCAATTTACCGGATCTCTTCCAGTCTCATTAGCTAATGCTTCAGAGCTAAATATCTTCGAAGTTGAAGAAAACAATTTTACTGGAAAAATATCAGTCCATTTTGGAGGCTTACAGCATTTGTTGAGGTTTGTTATTTGGGAAAATAATTTAGGAAGTGGAGATGCTGATGAAATGGATTTCTTTCAGTCTCTAGCCAATTGTAGCAGTTTGCGGATTCTGGATCTCGCGTCAAATCAATTGGAAGGTACGTTGCCTAATATTTTGGGCAATATTTCAGCCCAACTTATATATTTTGCGATAGACGAAAATCTTATTTTTGGAGAGATCCCTTCAGGGATAGGTAATCTGGTCAACTTGACCACATTATGGATGGATATAACAAATTCACAGGGGCAATCCCAAGTAATATTGGTAATCTTCAAAAATTACAGCGATTATATTTAAGTGACAACAGACTCTCAGGAAGGTTACCAATTACCCTAGGAAACCTATCCTTGATAAATGAACTAAACTTAGAAAATAACAGATTGCAAGGAACTATCCCATCAAGTATAGGAAATTGCCAAAATTTGCTATTGTTAAATCTATCTCAAAACAATCTCAATGGAACCATTCCAAAGCAACTCTTTGCAATTTCAAAGTTGTCAATTTCACTTAATTTAGCTAAAAACTTTTTTGTTGGATCGCTACCATCAGAGGTCAGCAATCTTATCCATTTAGTAGAATTGGACTTATCTGAGAACAAGTTGTCTGGTGAAATTCCAAACAGCCTAAGCTCCTGCACTAGCCTTGTCTACCTTTACATGGAGGACAATTTCTTTCAGGGAGCAATTCCGTCATCCTTGAGTTCTTCAAGAGGTATTCAAGTCATGGATCTTTCTCGGAACAACTTGTCTGGTCAAATTCCAAATTTCCTAGAGAAACTCTCCTTGAAGAATTTGAATTTATCCTTCAATGATTTTCAAGGTGAGGTTCCAACAAAAGGAGTTTTTGCAAATGCTAGTGCAATATCAGTTGTTGGAAATAGTAGGCTTTGTGGGGGCATATCAGAACTAAAGTTGCTTAAGTGCTTAACAAAAGAATTGAAGAAAAGGAAGTTGTCTCTTGCACTCACAATGCTGATCTCAATGGCATGTGTGCTTCTTGTAGTAACCACAATGTCATATATTTTATTTTGTTGGCACAAAAATAGAAGAAAAGATAACTCTTCAGGATCTTCCTTTAGACAATCGCTTTTGAAAGTGTCTTACCAAATGCTCCTTAAAGCAACTGATGGGTTCTCTTCATCAAATTTGATTGGTGTGGGTAGTTTTGGCTCAGTGTATAAAGGTATCCTTGGTGAGGATGGAACAATTGTTGCAGTCAAGGTACTTAATCTTCAACATCGAGGTGCTTCTAAGAGCTTCATCTCTGAGTGTGAAGCCTTGAAAAATATTCGTCATCGAAATCTTGTGAAGATCATAACCTCCTGCTCAAGTGTGGATTTTCATGGCAATGATTTTAAGGCTCTAGTTTATGAGTTCATGCCCAATGGAAGTCTGGACAGTTGGTTACATATGAATCTGGAAACAGATAATGGGCACGTAGAGATACGAAATCTGAGCCTTCTTCAAAGAACAAACATTGCCATTGATGTTGCCTGTGCACTCGACTACCTACATCACAATTGCCCAACGCCAGTTGTTCACTGTGATCTAAAACCAAGCAATATTCTTTTCGATTGTGATATGACTGCTCATGTTGGAGATTTTGGGCTCGCAAAATTTCTTCTAGAACTTACAAATCTGAAACAAAGCAGTTCAATCGGAATAAGAGGAACAATTGGGTACACTCCTCAAGGTAATAACAATTTATTGAAATTTTTAATCATTAATACATGCTTTCTCACATTTACCATGATTACTTTATGAGCTTCCAAATTGTAATGTGACTGTATTACATATATCAAATATTCTTAATGGCAGAGTACGGTCTGGGAAATGAGGTATCAACCAAAGGTGATGTCTACAGCTATGGAATCTTATTGTTAGAGATGATAACAGGAAAGAGACCCACAAATAGTGTGTTTGAGGGAGGCCTTAACCTTCATAACTATGCTAGCAGTGCCTTGCCTAACCGTGTAATGGAGGTTGTTGACCCAAAACTTTTAAACAATATTGATGAAGTGATTGGTAATCACAGTCGTAGCCCTACAAACAGAGTGGAGGAGTGTTTGATATCTATGATCAATGTTGGAGTGGCATGCTCTGTGGAGTTGCCACAAGAACGATGGGACATTAGCAAGGCCATCTCTGAGCTATATTTGGTTAGGGATATTCTCATTGGCGCTAGGATTTAGCGCAACATGCTTCGCTATATGGAAGGTCAAAAATCAAACTTTTTACCTTCTTAATGTTTGGTATTATGTTCTGTACTTACTTTGACCTTTTCCTCTTTATGTTGTTTTCTATTCATGACTAATTGCAGGCTCATAAAGTTTTACAATGGATGGAAAGAATCTTTTGGCATGCTAGATAAACATGCTTATGGTTTATTAAGGAGTATTCTTCATGGTTCTTATGTCATCAAATAACTATATTTATATGTGTATGAGTAACTTGAAATAATTTCCTTTAAACTTGTATTTGTGTTTAAATCTATTGATAGTATGCTTGGAAAATTAACTATCTAATTTCATATGCAATTGTAATATTTTCAGCCAAATAAGATGTATTTTTCACTTGCTTCCCATTCCCCATTGTTGGAAATTTAGACCTTCGCTTATTTAATTTTAACCTAAATTACCAAATCAATTAATTAATGAATTATGGAATTAGATTCAGTTTGGGTCAATTTAGCATATAACAAAATAATAATTAATCAGAATGCTAAAGAATAGAAGACAACTATTTGGTTACGAAGGGAAAACCCAAATGGGAAAAACCCTCAAGGAGTTTAACGCACAAAACTTCAAGGGAAACAAAACCACTATGAATTGAAGTTTTTACAACTGATATTAATCCTAGTTTCTATAGTTGCTACCTCTAATAGTAACTTACTTACGTAATTCCATGTAGCTTCAACTTGGTTAAACTCTTCAAGCGATTTGTTCTTCCACACGAACCAATCCGTTCATGACTCCAAGGATTGCCTTGAAGTTTTGATCAACAACCTTGATGTTGTTGATTCCTTTGCAACGCTTTCGGTAGATCACCAAACTCTCATGTAGTGGTGATGAAGGTAATTGGTTTGGTTACAAAATCCTAGGCATATAGAGTGTAGCCAAAACCTTAAAAGTGAGTGTTATCTCTCTATGTGATCATCCTTAGATCACTTTGTGTGTGCATGATCACTAGGGAACGAATCCTAAGACTTTTATACGTTTGTGGGCGTTAACTAGGATTTTTGGATTCCGAGGCTTAATCGGTCGACTGCAATTGAGCTTTCGAAACCCTTGTGGGATCATGAGCTATCGAGGTTGCAGTTGAGCTAACTGAACCTTGCACTTCTCTTAAGTTTCACTTGAGTCTTCATTTTGATCTTTATATACATGACTTTAAACACTCTAAGACTTACATGGCTCAATTATGGTTACACTTTTGACACCAAATTGACAATTCTAAATTCATGGACCTAACATCATCAACAGATTTTTCTTCATAGCTCTAACTCAAATAAGAAGTATGGTTGATTTGGCTGTATCAACGCAAATCACATAAACATGCTTTGTTACTAAATTTGCAAATCACCTAACACCAATCAACATATTAGCATTTATTTCCATTTAGTTGGGTGGCCTTTCGCTTGGAGTGAGAGGACAAAGAGTGTCATAATTTCGTCAGTGATTGGGTGTTGTTTGAAATTCTAAATCCCATTTATAAGCTGTGCATTAATGAGTTGATAAATATGGATCATAGGATTGCAAATAAATAGGGACAAAAAGTTTTGAAATGGCAGGGCAATAATTGAGTGAGGAGGGGAAAAATTAAAAAAATGAAAAAAGTAGTCTAACATGGCTTAATTTGGACAGGGACGGCGATGACATGACTGCATAGATTGAGGGCTGAATTGATTGCTAGACCTTTGCTATTATATATTACTAGTCGCAAACCCGCACGATATGCGGAAAACTCCTAATGACATGTAATGTTTTTCGACTGAACTACAAACATAATTATGGCCCTATACAATTTTATTCACAATGACATACAACTAAAAACTCCTAGGTAAACACAGCAACAAAAAATAAACAAAGAAACCAAAAGAAATAATGCACCTTTGAAACTCAAACAACAATAGAACCATATGGACAACGGGGAGACTAAAAAAACACATCCCACCACAGGATTTAAATAGGAAATTGAGGGTGCAATTAATTGGGGAGATGAAGAGGTCAGGGAGTTCAAGAGGTGTGTGTGTGAGAGAGAGAGAGAGAGAGGTAAATGAAAATATGAGGTAAGTAATTGAGGAGATGAAGAGGTCAAGGAGTTCAAGAGGTGAGAGGTAAATGAAGAGGTAAGGTAGAGGAACAGCCATGAGAGAGAATTTTTTTTTTTTTTTTTTTAATGGGAGTAGCAAATCTGACATGGCAGTATTTAGAGAAGCTTAAAAATTTTCTCTCAGCTTTAACTTTTAGTTTATATTATAGATATAGATAATAAACTTCTTTGAATCAGTTTTTGGACCTATACGTGTGTATTTTGCTTAATGTTTCTTTCTTTTTGTTAAGGGGTTGATCCGATATGATAGGCTAATAATTAAATTGTTGTAATTTAGTATAAGAAAAATTTGGGTATCTTGTTAAAATTCACTCTTGAATGAAGTATGAGTCATTTTTTACTGCCTATATATTCTGTTTACTCATTTTTGTGTACTATTTATAGATCTTGTTAAACTAAACCAGTCATATATCTAGCTTGAAATGATTCACCTTCAAGGCTTCACCAATTTCGCTTGCATATTTTTTAAATCAAAATATACCATTAATTCATAAAATTTACTTATTAGCGATATTAGTTTTTGAAGTTTGAAATTAGTGTTATTGGTCATAAAGTTTCCCAAATGAGCACTATTAATCACTCATCCAATTGTGTTAGTTTAATTACCTACTGGCTAACGAAGTAATGATAATACTATATTTTAATATTATGTAACATATTATTTTTAATTATAAATTACACCTGGGTTGACCTGGATCCATTTCTTGACCCATACGCTTGACCTAATTACAGACAAAAAAAAAAAAAAAAAACCCAACTTCAGCGGCGCCATCTCAACCCCCGTCGACACCTCCGTTCCTCCATTTCTGGCGCCAACCACACACGGAAAGCGAGAAGCCCCCACCAACGCACAACTCTCTCCTCTCTCTTTGAGATTCCATCTTTGAATATTTATTTCACTTTCATTTTCTTATGATAAAAATAGAGATAAAGATGCTACAGAGACCAAGCAAGAAAAGCCACCTACTTTTCCCTCTGAGGTTCAAGGACTGGGCATGAGCTTGCCCGACTTGAGAAGCTTTTTTCTGAATTGGGGTTTCTAGTTTTGCTAAAATTTTAAAGCTTTTTGGCTGACAGTTTGTGGTCCTTTGATTTTGAAAAATTGGTACCTAACGTGGTTGCGATTTTGGATATATCAGTTTAATGACCCGTTGAAATTTAGAATTTGGGGATTTTTGGTACTGAATGTGTGGGATATGTAAAAGTGATACCAGTGAATGGCGTTCGATTTCATTTAGTGGCAACAGGCTCAATGTTTAGTAAGAATTATTGAAGAAAATGTTGAAACGTGTGAGTAGGGGTGGGTTCGGGTCGGGCGGGTCGGGTTTTGGGGAAATCCGTTGTCCGTCCGTAGAAAATAAATTCACGGATAATCCGTCCGCTAACCGTCCGTTGATAGGTTCGGGCGGACGGGTAGGTTGAGCGGGTTTGGCGAGCGGGTGGTCGGGCGGGTGGTCGGGTTTAATGAGCTTGCAAGTGGGATTTTTTTGGACTTTTTTTGGCTTGCAAGTGGACTTTAAAAATTTAGTCCATATCATTGTTTTGGACTTTTTTGGGCCATTTTAAAACCAAATCAACAACTATATATAATTGGGCCTACTAATTTAGTTTTTTTAGCCATTTTTTTACTATTTATTTAAACCTCCTTATTTGCTAACTTTTTATACCATTCTTATATATAAAAAACCAAACATAAATGCAAGTATGCAACAATTCCTAAGCACATACAAATACAAATACAAAAAATCAATTTCATATATATATATATATATTATTTAATTATATATGGGTTTATAACTTTATATATATATATATATATATATATATATATATATATATTATTTATTAAATATTGTCGGGCGGGCGGGTATCCATCCGACCAAAATTCCAAAAACCGTTATCCGTCCGTTATCCGGATATTTAAAATATCCGTATCCGTATCCGTCCGAATATGTGCGAGCGGACGGGCGGGCGGGCGAGCGGGTCGGCCGGATTGGTCGGGCGGGTCGGGTTTCACGGTTTTTTGCCCACCCCTACGTGTGAGGTTTTTTAGGATATATATCAACTTAGTGATTTGCATATGAGGTTGTATATATGATATTGAATCCGCGTGATCCTGTTTATATATTGAACAACAATTACTTGATGTATGGTCACTGGGAATGGATTGAACTTGTTGAGGCAACGCCTTTGTTAGTTTAGATTATTGCAAATGTTGGAAAGTGGTGCCCGAAAAGGTGTCCAAGAGGTTGAACGGGAGGAACTGGTGTTTTGGTCACATGATCTACATTCACAATAGAGAACTTTAGATAACTACATCTTCGCTCATAATATGTGTGACTATAATACGGGATTTATATAGTAGATGTACATCAACCCTTTGCTAATCCAACGTGCTGGACCCTTAACCTTAGTTATGTGACATCCACCTCATACTAAAGCTGAAAACTTAATGACTACTTGAATTGGGAAGGAAATTCTTTAATGTCCACTGAACAAACAGGAACTATAAAAAAAATCGCCAAAATCAGTAGAAACAGATCATATTGGACAATCTAGAAGCGTTAGATGAAAAAACTGATTCAAAATTCAAATCTAGACGAAAAATTGAGTACGAGAGACCAACTTTTTCAATTTTGGCTTAACTGGAAAAATTGAGTGATTGGTTTATCTGTTTCCTTATGTATCAGAAAATTGCAACATTCATATGTATTAGTTAGTGGCATATGATTTTGCTTATCCAAGCACTAAGCAAGATATAATAGTTTATTGCACGAAACCATTGTTTATACCAGCACTTCAAGCTAGACATTGAAAAATATCTTTGAAGAACAGGGAGTAAAAACGGAAGAAAGAGAGGAGCTTTTAGATTATACGGGTTTTGATACCAAGCAGAAAATCAATGAGAAAAAATAATAATAATAATAATAATAGAAGACTGATGTAGCTTGTATATTTTATTGAGCAACTCTATATGAACAGCATTTTTTTAACAAAAGCAGAAATTCTAAACTCCATGACTTGGAGGTCCATGTGAGTTGCAACGTGTGCAACCGAGGTGCACATCTGTTTTGCAATCAATATTAGAGACATGAAGTGTATGGGTGGTGTGAGTGGTCCACATGAAGGACATGAAAAGAATTCTTCAGCCATGTGATGAAGTAAAAAACTCTAGAAAAGTGGAGTAAGAGTAGCATTTTTCCTATTTTCTGACTTTTCTAATTATTATATTGCAACTATAACAGTGGAAGTGGGCAAATGTGTGCTATAAAAGAAGTCAGGGTTGCTTCTGATGATCAGACATCAAGAGAATGTCTCAAGCAACTGAACCAGGTAATATGTTTTAGCCAATTTATTAAATTTCTTCAATTTCATATTTTTGTTACTTGAGAGTTGAATTTGTACTGTCAGATTGCATTGCATCATCAGGCAGTAGATAAATTTCTAACTGAATCTTTTCTTGTCAACAGGAAATAATTTTGCTTAGTCAGCTTTCACATCCAAATATTGTTCGATAGTATGGAAGCGAATTGGTAAATGTTGATCTCATAAAGGCCAATAGTTATGCAGTCACACACAACCACACACAAGTACACAGTAATATAGATAGGCAAGACACAGAGAGGAAGAAAAAGGACTTTTCACGTTCAAATCTATGTAAGATGTGAATAGCGGATCCAGCCTTTGTAATAATTCTGGGTTACCATGTTCTCAGGGTGAGGAATCACTCTCGGTTTATTTGGAATATGTCTCTGGTGGCTCAATCCACAAATTACTTCAAGAATATGGTGCCTTCAAGGAACCTGTCATTCAAAATTATACCAGGCAGATTGTTTCTGGGCTCGCCTACTTACATGGAAGGAATACAGTGCACAGGTATTTGGGTATCAATTGTAATCATGGTTCCTTAGTTGTTTGTTCCAGGAATTGCAGCTTTGTTAACTTCTTTATGGTTATTAAATAATGTGGTTTTCCTGGCAGGGACATCAAAGGGGCAAACATTTTGGTAGATCCTAATGGTGAAATCAAGTTGGCGGACTTTGGCATGGCTAAACATGTACATTTATCTTACCCCATAAACAGAAGTTTACTTCCAGAATACTGGGGGTAGTTTTAGTACAAAAGCATACAACTCTCTTAGAACAATAATGTGCTCAAGCAAAGTAAGAGTGAAATAAATGCTGTTTATGTAATGCTGGTAATGAAAATTAATTTTGACTTTCACATATTTGAACCCCAAAATATCATAAGATTTTAAGTTCTCTCTCTCTCCCCCTCTCTTTCTCACACACAGACATTTATTTACTATGCAACCATTAGAATGAAGGGCATGTGATTTACTAGTATGAAGCAAGCATGACATATTAGTTAGCCCATAACAATATTTGACCTATGAACAGTGAGAATAGTATATATATTATTTTTTTTAATTAATTGCTTTCCTGGTAATCATGAAAAGCAATTCTGATTTTTGGTTATTCTGAACCAGATAACAGCTACTTCCTCAATGCTCTCTTTCAAGGGAAGTCCTTACTGGATGGCACCTGAGGTATATGCTCTTTGTCTCTCCTTCCCACACCAACTCCCTCTCTCTGTTCTTTTTACTGACATGCACATTATCCTCATTTTCCCCCTCAGTTTCATGTTTCCAACTACTGTTCACTAAGGTTTGTGTAACTCATGTTCCTATCTTCTTTTTTAATCTCAGGTTGTAATGAATACAAATGGCTACAGTCTAGCTGTGGATATTTGGAGCTTGGGATGTACAATTCTTGAAATGGCAACGTCCAAACCACCATGGAGTCAGTTTGAGGAGGTGCGAAATAGGATATTCAGAAACTTATTATTATTATTATTATTATTATTTTGTAGAACTCTATTTGTTAGATCAATTTTGAAGTGTTTGTTTGGAACAAAATGGTTACGTTATGTTGGGTTCAACAGGTGGCAGCTATATTCAAAATTGGAAACAGCAAAGATATCCCTCCAATACCTGAAAGCCTTTCGAATGATGCAAAGAGTTTTATAAAGCTATGCTTGCAGCGAGACCCTCCAGCACGCCCTACAGCGTCAGAACTACTAAATCACCCCTTCATTCGAGACCAGGCAACAACTAGAGTGGGTAACATGAACGTGACCAAGGATGCCTTCCCTACATGTTTAATGAAAGCTTACTCCTCTGAAAGACATTCCTGCTTTGGTCGCAATGAGAGAGTAGAGAGAGAGAGAGAGAAACTGTGTAATGTATAGGGAGGAAAGAAGGAGAAAAAAAAAAGGCACTGAAGAAGAAACTGTAGAAGACAAATATAAAACAATATTCATTTGGTTGAGAAAGAACAAGATACGTGTTTTCAAAGAAAAGAAAAGAAAATATTCTGTTTTTGTGGCTTGGGTCCTTTTGAACAAGTTAATTTACTCAACTTTCGGCGAATTCTTTTGTCTTTTTTGGTCTCAACCTGCGCCACTGGACCATTTTTCAACGTACCATTTTTATTTCATAGCCTTCACAAAATTAATTTTAACATAATTATATTTTATCCTTTGGTCTCAACCTGCATGGAATGCATATGAGGCACAGGAAGCTGTCCTTGCGGCAGTGAAGAAACAGGCTTCTCGGGGCGATTTGTGTTTACAAAATTTACTATCTGCTTCTCATAAGATCCCAACTTCTCCTTGTAACCAAGTGATATATTAGTTTTGGCAACTTGTAAGAATGATATAATACGTTCCAACATAGTCTTAAATATTTTCAACTTATCAAGCTGATCTGAGTTTGATTGTTGTGGAAGAGAATCATGCTGGAGAACAAAAAGAATACAAAACTTAATAAGAACAGGAATTCTAGTAATGGACCAATGATAAAGTTACAAAACATAATAAAGCTTTTGAAAAAATTTCATATATGGTGAAGAGGGTGTTTCTAAGCACAAGTGTATTAACAGCCACGTGGACAGCCGACACTAATTTCAACCATAAGTATGAAGGGAAAGGCTGAATATCGAATAAACTTTTGCAAAAGGAAATTTGAAAGTATAACATACCTGCTGCAATTTAGCATCAATTTTCTGGTACATTTCACTTATTTAAGGCAAGTACATGTCCTTCATGGCTTTGATCTGCAATAAAAAATTAGCAAGATAGATTATCAAACTATTCATTTCTTCAGGTGCCATACTCAATAATAGAATTGTGTTGCATCCACAAACTTGTGGAGAATATATCACCAGAGACAGAAAGTTACTTGTATTACTTCCTCCTTTTTAAATTGGTACTTGTACACACAGCCGGTTGGTCTTGAACCCATGACTTCATCCACTACCTTGCTCCTACAAGGGAGGATGTGCCATTTGTATTTATTTCCTCATTATCGATGCACTAATGCAGATTTGCACCTAGGGACAAGCTTATACATGTCCATTAAAGCATGAGTTTGTAAATGGTTTTACACATGCGACCATCGCTTAGCTTCAGTTAACGTTTCAACCAGTGGAGTTATATAAAAATACAAAAAAAATTAAAAAAATCATGATTAAAATACAGATTTGATCTTTCACTATCTCTCATATTTTATGATCTTTTTGGAGTTCTAACAACTTTTACTTAACTACAAATCTTTCCCTCTCTTTCTCTCTCTCTCTCTCTCTCTTTACTTTTACTTAATGCCTGCCAAAGCTTACTTATATGTTCTATTGAGTCACAATCTACTTTACAAATCTTTGCAATACGATTTATTTCTACCAATCCTTTCTTAATTTGGCCCTTTGTCACATAGATATTTCCAATTAGTCACTAAAATCCATAAAAAAAATAAATTATTTCTTGTTGCAATTAAGCCCAAATTGAACAAACCCCCAACAAATACAATATCTATAAGAATCTATGTCATATGTAAACTTCATCCAATGAAAAAAGTAAAAATCTATGGCATATTACCATTTGATAGACCTCTTCTTGCCAATCACCCGTGGGGGGTTCTCCTCCACCTTCACTTCCGCCACCGCCTATGGGGTATTGACTTGCAGTATCCATCTACGAAATAATTTTGTAACCAAAATCACAACACCAACTTTATATATCAAATTAAGAATCTTCACAAAGAGAGAGAGAGAGAGAGAGAGAGAGAGAGAGAGAGAGAGAGAGAGATGAGAAATGAGATGGGTCCTTCTAGCACAAAGTTGTGCATTTGGTGTGTAGTTTTTTTCTATATATTTGGGGTCTGCTTTTGCTTTCCCATGTAAATTCAGTTCCCAGTTAGAATTCAAGTTCCCCATTTGCATGCAACTAGACAAACCATAACTGTTATATTTAGTTCAAAGAAATAATAATAAAGAATGAGAGAGAGAGAGAGAGAGAGAGAGAGAGAGAGATACTTTCATTATAAGAAATAAGAAACACTAAAACAAGGAAAAGAAAAAAGAAAGTGAAAGTTAGACATGCAAAGATAGGTTTACGTGCACACCATACGCGAAGTTAGATGAGATCTAAAAGAAGGAAATGGCTTGTAATGAAAGCTTACTCCTCTGAAAGACATTCCTGCTTCAGTCGCAATGAGAGAGTAGAGAGAGAGAGAGAGAAACTGTGTAATGTACAGGGAGGAAAGAAGGAGAAAAAGAAAGGCACTGAAGAAGAAACTGTAGAAGATAAATATAAAACAATATTCATTTGGTTGAGAAAGAACAAGATTTGTGTTTTCAAAGAAAAGAAAAGAAAATATTCTGTTTTTGTGGCTTGGGTCCTTTGGAACAAGTTAATTTACTCAACTTTCGGCGAATTCTTTTGTCTTTTTTGGTCTCAACCTGCGCTACTGGACCATTTTTCAACATACCATTTTTATTTCATAGCCTTCACAAAATTAATTTTAACATAATTATATTTATCCTTTGGTCTCAACCTGCATGGATTGCATATGAGGCGCAGGAAGCTGTCCTTGCGGCAGTGAAGAAACAGGCTTCTTGGGGCGATTTGTGTTTACAAAATTTACTATCTGCTTCTCATAAGATCCCAACTTCTCCTTGTAACCAAGTGATATATTAGTTTTGGCAACCTGTAAGAATGATATAATACGCTCCAACATAGTCTTAAATATTTTCAACTTCTCAAGCTGATCTGAGTTTGATTGTTGTGGAAGAGAATCATGCTGGAGAACAAAAAGAATACAAAACTTAATAAGAACAGGAATTCTAGTAACGGACCAAGATAAAGTTACAAAACATAATAAAGCTTTTGAAAAAATTTCCTATATATGGTGAAGAGGGTGTTTCTAAGCACAGGTGTATTAACAGCCACATGTGGACAGCCGACACTAATTTCAACCATAAGTATGAAGGGAAAGGCTGAATATCAAATAAACTTAGTCGATGAATTGCAAAAGGAAATTTGAAAGTATAACATACCTGCTGCAATTTAGCATCAATTTTCTGGTACATTTCACTTATTTCAGGCAAGTACATGTCCTTCATGGCTTTGATCTGCAATAAAAAATTAGCAAGACAGATTATCAAACTATTCATTTCTTCAGGTGCCATACTCAATAATAGAATTGTGTTGCATCCACACACTTGTGGAGAATATATCACCAGAAACAGAAAGTTACTTGTATTACTTCCTCCTTTTTAAATTGGTAATTATACACACAGCCAGTTGGTCTTGAACCCATGACTTCATCCACTACCTTGCTCCTACAAGGGGGATGTGCCATTTGTATTTATTTCCTCATTATCGATGCACTAATGCAGATTTGCACCTAGGGACAAGGTTATACATGTCCATTAAAGCATGAGTTTGTAAATGGTTTTACACATGCAACCATCGCTTAGCTTCAGTTAACGTTTCAACCAGTGGAGTTATATAAAAATACAAAAAAAATTAAAAAATAAGTAAATAAATGTGTTCACTCATGCACAAACAATAATTCTTGGTTCTCTAACTCTTTGTTGATGTGCCCCACATCATTCTTAATAGGCACACCAGACAGCCAACTCGATTCTTAATAGGCACACCAGACAGCCAACTCGATGGATAAACCTCACTGCATTTGACCATGTTGTAATCTGTAAGAGTTCCTCTCTATGTTTCTGCTCAGGGTACAGGTGGTTCTACTTTTGCTTCATGTTAACCCACATATTTCTTGATAGTTACTCCACAAACCAACTTGCTAGATAAACCCAATTACAATTAATCAAATACTAATTTTCTACAAACTACTCTCAAGGCCTTTCTTTCATATTATTCTGGCTCCAGATAATGAGTGTTGAGATTTTCCAATAATCCTTACTTATAAAAAAAAAAGAGATTTTAATAAGAATTATGATTATCATTTTTTAATAAATCTTACCACCCAAAAACATCCTTTACATCATTTCCTAACCCCCACTCTGACCATGTTCTCTCCAATTGAATTAACCAAAAGCACTTTTTGTCAAATCAAGTAAGAAGTAAAATAACTCAATCTGCTACACAACTAAAAAAACTATGAATTAAAACACAAGCAAAGAATTAAAAATACCATCTCATAATTACCAAGCACCCCTAAATGTGCTACAAATTCACGATAGGAAGGACAAACAAGCACAGCATAAGAGAATCTCTAGAAGAAAATGGAAATCAGTCACTAAAGTTCCATATTGGAGAAAAATATGAAAGGGTAGTCCGTAGTCATCCACTGTGGGTTTCCATAAAAAATCTATGTCATAAGTGAACTACATCCAGCTTATCCAAAAAAAAGAAAAAAAAGAGAGAACTTCATCCAATGAAAAAAGTAAAAATCTATGGCATATTACCTTTTGATAGACCTCTTCTTGCCAATCACCTGTGGTGGGCTTTCCTCCTTCACCGCCACCGCCTACGGGGTCTTGACTTGCAGTGGCCGTCCCAAACTTTTTGGGGGCCTCAAGCCAAATCTAAAATTGGGGCCTTTTTTTTTTTTATTAACCATTCAATACTAAATTAAATTAATATCTATAATTTTTTTACTAGAATTTCATTTTTCTTGCTCTTTTAGATGCAAAATTATTTATTAAACTTTTATAATCAATTTTCTCTAACATGTTCTTTTCAATTGATAAAATCGCTAATCCACTTAATCTTTCTTGTGACATAGTCGATCTTAGGTAAGATTTTATCAATTTTAATTTTGAAAAAGTTCTTTCTGCAGAAGCAACTGTTACAGGAATTGTTAATAAAATTCTATATGCGATACAAGCATTTGGAAAAGATTCTAATTTTTTAATATAATTCAATATGTCAACTGGAGTGTTCTTGTTTTCTTCTGTTTGTATAACTTCTCTTAAAACTTTTAATTCCGAAAATAAATCTAAACCATCAATATCAATGGAATTTTTATATGTGAGAGCACTTTCGAGACAAAGACATTTATCTTTTAAGCTATCATCGTCAAATGATTTTAATTTTTCGAAGCTAAATAGAAAACCAAAAAGTTTTTCATATATATGAAACTGTTCAAACCTTTGCTCAATTGAGGAAATAGCTTGATCAACTATAAATAAGAAATAATCAATTCTAAAAGATTCTTCAACGGATTGTGTTATCTCGTGATCAACATTTTCATCAAAGTGTCTTTTCCTACGAATTACACGTTTTTCTTGAAAAATCGGTTCAATTTCTAATTCTTTAGCAATCTCTATGGCTGAACTCATAGCAGTTGCAAATCCAGTTTCTCTATAATTTTTGAAAAAATCTATAAGAGTTTTTAATTGATTTATAGCCACATCAATATGCATATCTTTAGATTGTAAAATTTTACTAGCTGAATTGACCGCAAATAACACTTCATACCAAATAGTCAAACTCAATAAGAACTCAAAATCTCCAAACTCATATTTTGCTAAAGAGTTAGCTTCACTTCTTATTTTAGAATCTTGATCACTACTTTCTGCTAACTCTAACAAAGCATCCCTTATTTTTGAAGCTTGAAATCTTATAGCTTTAACACTTTCAATGCGACTTTCCCAACGTGTTTGTGATAACGGCTTAAGAGTGAATTTTGATAGTTTTTTTTTTTAAATATTCCATCTCTTTGTTGAAGAAGAAAATAATGTATACAAACGTTGTACCACTCCAAAAAAAGATACAGCTTTAGTACAAGAGTTTGCCATATCACAAAGTACTAGATTAATGTTATGACTACCGCATGGTGTGTAAAATGCTTTAGGATTAATATCTAGAAGTCTTCTTTGTACACCTTGTTTATTTCCTTTCATATTAGATCCATTATCATAACCTTGTCCTCGTATGTCATTAATGTTAAGTTGAAATTTCGTTATTACATTTATAAGTTCATTAAAAAGACCTAAACCAGTAGTGACATCTACTTTTATAAATTCTAAAAAATATTCTTCTATTTTTATTGGACTTGTTGAAATATCCACGCATCTTAGTACGAGAGTCATTTGTTCTTGATTACTTATATCAGGAGTGCAATCAAGTATAATAGAAAAATATTTTGCTTCTTTAATTTTTTTAATAATTTTACTTCTAATTTCATTTGCTATCATTTGTATCAATTCATTTTGAATTTTATGACCAAGATAATGGTTATGAATTTCACCTTGTTGAATACGATGAATATGTTCTTGCATTACCGGATCAAATTCTGCAATCATTTCAATTAAACTTAAAAAAATTCCATTATTTTCTTGATAAATTTTTTCTTTTGTTCCTCGAAATGGCAAATTATTTTTACCTAAAGTCTTTATGATTGCAATAATTCTTTGTAATACATTTTTCCAACGATCTTTTTCTTTGTTAATTAGTTCTTGAACATTTTTATCAATTGTTTTATTTTTCAATAATCTTATTTGTAAATCACTCCAAGTGTTCATATTAGTAATATGCTCACTACTTGTTTCATGTCTTTTAATTTTACCACTAAGATTTCTCCAATCATTAGTTCCTTGATTAGCTAATTGATTTGCACAAGATTCCGAATTAAACAACTTGCAACAAAAACAAAATACACTATCTAATTCATTTGAATACACTAACCATTTTCTATCATGTTTCTCCCCATTTGGTAAGATTCGAGTGTAATATGTAGTAGAAAAATGCCTAGAGTTTCTATCTTTAGGAAATTCTGAATCATTATGTCTAATTGGACCCTTTTCTACTAATAAATCTCTCAATTTTGAGTCAATATTTTTCCAATGAGCTGGATCATAAATATTTAAAGGCCTATAATCAAGTGTTTCGTTAATATATTCATTTGCTTCTAAATTTGTTTCATGTTCTTCATCAAAAGTAGGTATATTAAAATTTTGATCATCATTCGGTATATTTTCATTAGTATCTTTTGATTGACTATCATTAAGATTATTTTCATTAGTATCTTTCAATTGGCTATCGTAAGGATTATTTTCATTTGTATCTTTTGATGGTATTATTGTATTATCTTCTAATTCTTTAAGATGAATTTCTTGTTCATTTGTTGAATTTCTATCACCTTTGTTGAACTATCACCTAATTTTTCTGTGATATTTTGTTTATTACTTGTAACAAATTTTTCAAGAGCTCCCTTTTGGGATTCAATCAATTTTTCTATTCTTTTTTTTTTTTTTTTAGTTTCTGATGCCCAGATTCATATTTTCGAGGAGCCATATAGGAAAAAAAAAAACAAACAAACAAACAAACAACAAATACTTTACATCCAAAAAACAAATAACAGCCAAAACATGTAACAATACTACAAGTCTACAATAGTACCTAACTAATAAGTAAAATTTAATGAAATTAAAATAGGAAAGTATAGAACAATAGAACCTGATTACGTTGATTTTTCCCAATATCTACTCATCTACATAAAATTAATACCTGAACAATGAATATAAAAAATTCACAGTTTATTAAACAAATCCCAATTGCAAAGAAAAAAAAAATTATTCAAGAGGGTAAAGATTGATATTATTACCTATTTATACGTTGAATCCAAATTTTGTAGAAGATTTCAAGACGTAGAGAGAGAGAGAGCGATTCAGCAAAAGCAATAAGTAGAGAGTGAGACTGAGAGCAAAAGTTTGGACTTAGGAGAAAAGTGGAGAAATTGAAGTCTGAAGAGTAGAGAAAGAGACGGTGAGGCCTGAGGGAGTTGAGATGTCACGTGAGAGAGAAAAAAAAAATCTTATACTATTATTGTACAATTGATAAATTAAATCAACAGCAGCCGGCTGCAGAAAAGAAAATTTTATTTTGTATTTTAATGTCTAAAACGTTGAAGGAGCTGACACGCGTACAGAGAGAGGGAAAAAAATCTTCAACAGTCGGCTGAAAAATCCTGGAATTGATGGAATTTAATGCGCAGCAGGGCAGCTGCAGCTGCTGGAAAAAATATATATATATTTACTTTGTATTTTAATATCTAAAACATTGAGGGAGTTGACACGTGTACTGAAAAAGGAAAACAAATCTTCAGCAGCCGGCTGGAAATCCTGCAGAATTGATGGACTTTAATGCTCTGCAGCTGCTGTGCAGTAAGCCAGCTGCAGCTGCTGGAAAATTTTTTTTTTATTGAATATGTTAATGATTAAAATGGGCTTATACATGTGGGCTTTTAAAATTATGGGGCCTTTCCAATTTCGGGGGCCTCAAGCCATTGCTTAAATGGCTTTATGCTTGGGCCGGCCCTGGTCTTGACTTGCAGTGGGTCTCCAATAATTGGTATCCATCAAAATTAGAATCTTCAGACAGAGAGAGATGATGAGAAATGAGAATGGGTCCTTCCTTCGAGCTCGCGTTTAGTAGACGCACAAACTGCTTTCTTGTGCGTCTGTCTACTATATTTAAATCCACGTCTTAACGGAGTGTGAACCTATTATTTATTCAATATTGTTAAATTTGATATTGTTGTGAAGAGAGGGCTTGACCCAGACGGAATGAGATCCCAATGTAATATCAAAAAGTTGTGAAGAGAGGGCTTGACCCGGATGGAATGAGATCCCAATGTAATATCAAAAAGTTGTGAAGAGAGGGCTTGACCCGGATGGAATGAGATCTCGTGCAATATCCAAAATACAATACCTCCTTTTTTTCTCATAATTTTTTATTTTTTTATTTTTTGTAGTCTTTTACTATTTTATTCTTATGATATTTTTTATCTTTTTTATTTAAAGACTAAGATTAAAAATTAACTTTTTAGCTTTAAATCTCAATCATTCAAATGAATTGCAGCATTGGATCTCAATCCCAGGAGATTGCTTACTCAACTTTCATACTATAAATATTATGCAAGTGTTTAGCAAAAAAGGAAAAATATTATGCAAGTACCATGTTCAACACAAAACAAGATAGTTGTTACCCCTCTTTATACAGCTATCACTTAGATTTACATTTTAATAAATTCTCTTTTCCAAATATGAGTATATATATATATATATAAAAGATATCGTGGATGAACACTTGAACAAAGAAATTTATATATCTTCTCTCTTTTCTCTTTTGTATTTATCTTCTCTTGTTATATCTCTTTTATTTAATTATTTTACAACAGACTTGAATTTTTTTTATTTTTCTTACAAAAAAAAAACATTCATTGGTTCACAAATCTGTATTTTTAATGGACTACAGAGTATTTTTCATTTTGGTCCCCAAATTTTGAAAGTTTTCATTCTTACCCTTTTTAAGTTTTCATAACCGTTACTCTAGTTCCGTACATAAACCCATATTTTAATATTATTTTCTCAAATTCAACATTTTTTATTAAACAAAAAATTAATTAAATTAAAAACAAAAAAACCCAACCAAATTTGAAAAATCTCTCTCTCCAAATTCGCTTATGCGGAGGCTACCTCTGCCGTTGCTTCACCTCCTCCGGTCTCTCATCGCAAACCATCAGACACCGAAACCACCATCAACTCGGGAGGAGTGAGCATCGCGAATGTGAGAAGAAGAGTGGGATTTTGGTCTGGCGACCGAGACCGAGACCGAGACCGAGAGCCGAAGCTTTGAACCCGAACCCAATGAGTCAGGTTTCATACAAAGATTTTTACTGAACAGAAAACTCAATTTTGGAGAAGCTGCTACTCCATCAATTTATATTTAAATTTCCATAGTTTGTAAACCATGAAGCTGCTACGAAGAAATTTCCATAGTTTGTAAACCATGAAGACGAAGACGAAAGCTGATCTCAGTGCAGAACCACTTTCAGTCCACCTCATCTCAGGGCTGGGCCTTGCCCTAACACTCTTTCTCGCCCACAATCTCTACTCCATCAATCTCGTCTCTCACCCTTCTCTCACTCTCTTTCTCATCTCGGTAAACCCCTCTCTCTTATTATAATTTCTTCTTCTTCTTTTTCCTAATTTTTTTTTTTTTTTTTTTTCCTTTTAGGTTATTCAGTGCCCAATTGTACTTCTATTCTGCAGTCGCTACCGAAAGAATCGCGAACGTTGCTCGGTAAAATCCAAATTCTTGAGTTTTGGTTATGATTTTTTAATTGTGATTTAAAAAACTTTTTTGTTTTTGTTTTTGTGTTTTGCAGTACTTGAAAGCTGTGGGACGAGGCTTACTTGGACTTCCTCTCGGTTAGTCTTGCCCTAAATTTGAATACATTTGTAAATATTCCATTAGTCCAAGATTTGATATTGAGAATGAAATCATGTGAATCCTTACTTATCAAAAAACAAAAAAAATCATGTAAAATTGTGCTATATATGTGTGATTATGAGGAACCCAAATTGTAACTTGACTAGTCATTTTTGGGTATAAGCATAGATGTGACCACCGTGTCCAAGCATTAATTCAGGATTTTGTTTGGGTATGGTATTCAGTTAATTAGGCTTTGAGTAATGTCATGTCCTTCATTTGTTTTAAGAGGTTGTGCATTGTCTTTAAAATTTTATTTACTTTGATGTGTGGTAATTCAACATTTTAGATGGATATTCATTATAAAATTAAGCCCTAATTAACTTGACAAGTTTGGACAATCTAAATATGGTTTTAAATGGATATTAATGTCTAATTATTCCATGTTTTGACTATAAATGTTGGTCTCTGATACTCTAGACTGTTACACTAGTGTCCACAACAATAAAGAAATTCAACCTTAGTACTAAAATCTGTAACATTAAGTGTGTTCATCACTGTCATTTCAATCGATTTAATTAACTGACAGTTTGTGTATATGAGGCTTTTACATACCATAGTACTTGAACGAAAATCATACACCAGAAGAACATCTTCTGATCACTACACCTTGATGAAGATTTTGTACCATTTTTCTGTTGCCCACTTGCCCTTGGCTAGTGCATCATCACCGAAGGGATAACCTATCTAAACTAAACGAAGGGATAAAGTTGTTTACCTGCATCTTATCTAAGCACCTAGTCACCCAGCTAAGAAGTTATGTCATCCAGTCTATACAATTGGTTTGTTTCATGATATGTTGTCAAGAACAGTAGGTTTAGCACTAAGGTTTTTTAGAATTTTTTTCCTTGCAAGTTAGTTGAGTTTCTACCCAGCTAAGGAACTATCAAAGGAAATATTTTGTTGGTGACATTATTTGAAGTTATGTCATCCAGATAGATACTAATTGTTTAATGTATGGGATTCATGATATTTTCAATTTGAACAGTACCTTATTGGCTTAAAGCTATTTTTTAAATTAGACTTTTTTCCTTAAGTTAGTTTCTTCTAAATACTCTCTTTGTCTATTTTATGTGTTGAGGAAAAAAGGAAATATTATGTTGTGTTTCTACTATGTAGGGGCTCTAGTAAATGCTTTGGGAGCTATTGCATTGGGCGCACCTGTTGGCTTTTTCTCAGTATGTTCAATAGACTTTGTTTTTATTACTTCCTTCGTCCTAAATTGTTGGTCCCATTTAGAAAACGCAACTTTTTAAGGGAACATCATTTCATTTCTTTTCTCATGAGTAAATGGATAGATGTTTCCAAAACTACCCTGAAACAAATTTTTTTCAAACATTTGAACTACTATACAAAATTTCATCTTTCCCAAAATTTGCTCCAAGTAATTTTTGGAGTAATATTTTCAGAAGCCAAATCCTAGTTCAAATCTATTGTTCAAATCAAATTTCAAATACAAGAAAAACTCTATTGGCACCAAGCAATAGTTTAGAGAAAAATATAAGCGGTATTATATTGCCTATAAATTTAAGAATCTGTATTCCAAATCTTTGACCAACGCAACCTCTTCCACTCTCTTTATTATGGGGTTTTCTTGCCAACACAAAATTCTACACATGCATTGCCTCCTCTCCTCAATCCTTATCTGTCCAAACATGGATGAATGACTTGCTAGAAACAAACTTTTAGAAGCCCAAATCAAAAAGAAACTTTTTCCGATGCAGGAACAAAAAGCAATCTTTGAAACATTGCTCAATCAAAGTAATGGAAAGTCAAGCACCTTTGATGCAGGACAGCCTAGGCTTCACCACCTAGAGCAACCTGAACAACTTGGAATCATCACCAAGCCGAGATTTTCAAAAGAAAATACTTGTTTTAATTTCAATAATAATTGTCTGATTAAGATGAAAATCACCTGGAGCCTTTTATATCTTCCAGAAATACAAGAGTATGTTTTCCACTAAAATACTCAACTACGAAGAGATAAACTTAAGCTGAGTGAATAAATATCCCTAGAAAATCTGAACGAAAAGAACATATAACATTGTGTTTGCACCACTCTTTTAGGGTGGGAGAGACTTGACCCTGTCAAGTAAAGGGCTGGATGGTATCAATAAAATTTCTTTATTACTTATCAAAAAAGTAAAGGGCTGGATGGTCCTGTAGCCAATCATGTAATATCCAATGAACCTCCATGATCAAGCCACAAGGTGAAAACAATTGGAAAAAAAAATGTGGAAAAGCCTCTCAACATGAGAAATTTGTTGCTGGTGAAAATAAGAATGACATGTACAATGGCCATTCTGAATATTGGATGAGGGTGGCATGTGCAATGTAGGCTTCTTTTTGATTAGTTATTCTGAATATTGTAACCGAAAAAAAGTGTTATGTGAAGTCCCTATATTCATGCCCCATTTTTCCAGGCATATGCTGTTTTGTTTTTTTAATGCTCTTGGAATAAATTAGGGGCATAATAGGATGGTTTTGTCTTTTAAAACGGTACTAAATTTTAACCTCAACGGGTTAGCCTAGTGGTAGGACGAGCCGTAATATGTATTTAAGGAAGTGTAAGTTGCGAGTTTAACATCCCATGATAGCGTGGATCCCTTTGGGGCCACCCCCAGGGCCATTGTGCGTAGTAATTACCCGGTGCGTGTGGGGATGAGGGTTTGCACATGCGTATGGGATTAGTCGGGGAGAAGGTTCGGATACCCATGTTATCAACAAAACGGGAACTAAATCTTGGGACTATCCTAAACTGGAATACCTGCCCAACAATTTGGGATGGAGGGAGTTGTATACTTCCGCAAATAGAAGTTACAGTTGAGGTTGGATGAAAATAGTTATACACCCTGCTGTTCCTTTGCAAAACAAGACCTTTTGTCATCATTGTCTCCGGGTTCTTGTTCACCTTTCACTTTTTGGAATATTTTCTATCTTTTAAACATCTAATTGAAAATAAAGTAAGACCTATAAAGGTGGGTAGGTTGTGACTGTTCAACCTCAGCTGTGAATTATGTTTTCAGAATTATGAAGAGTGAAACATATGTAAATGATCCTTATATCTAACCTATTGCCAATTTGATAACTTATGGACTCTCATTTTTCAAATTTTTGATTGAAGATTTAGTTATATTGCAAGCATGGGTTGATTTTGTTTCACTCTTGTTGGACACAGGTACTTTTCACAGACCATTAATTGGTCTATTATGATGTCATTGTTCACAGTAAGTATACATCATAAGCTTCCCTGCTTTACAGTGTTGACCTTCCATACTTTCAGAGTATTTGGATTTGAATTCCTTCACTTCTTATTAAACTTTAATATCTGTGTTCTATCTCATTTAATAATGTCTGATTATTATCCTCTTCTTAAGGTAAATGACCTTATTGGGATTAGACTATTTACATCTATGATTTATGGAATCTCCTCTTTTCTTTTTTACTTTTAATTTTTTAATTTTTTAAAATTTTTTTTTATTTATTTTTTTTTACGTTTCTGCTCAATGTTCTACTTTTTCTGCTCTAGTTCTCCTCATACTTGAAGTTTACCATTTTTTTCATACTATGCCTCTTACAAGTTTATTGCTTTTTGGGTTTTGGCAGATTGTGCCTGCAGCTTGTGTGTTTGGGTCATCGTGGAAGGATTGGCAACGTATATTTGCTAATACAAAGTAAGTTTCTGATCACTACTTGGTTTCTTGCTGTTTAGTTTAGCCAATGGGGCTTATGTTTTTGTTGTTATTTCTAACTGGAGTAGATATTTGACAATGAATACTAGTTTGCATATTATGTCAATTTCAGATATTTATGTGCAAATATGATATCTAAAATCTCAAATCTAAAGTTTTTGTCTTGTAGGCCAATTGGATCTGTAGATTTTATGATTTGCCTCTCAGCTCATGGAGCTGTTATTGGTGCTTGGCTTGGGGCTTGGCCTATGCCACTTGATTGGGAAAGGCCATGGCAGGTACTGCATTCACCTTTTTTGTTCCTAATTGACTACTGTAAGCATTGTTTTCTTTTCTATTTCTATTGGGGGTAAGATAAATTTTTGGCAAAAGTATTGTTTTCGTCCCTAAACCTTGCAAAAGTATTGTTTTCGTCCCTAAACCTTGCATGTAGTTTGTTTTTCGTTCCTGAACTTTGAAAAAGTTCATTTTACACATGAATTTCGTCCTTTTAAAGAAAAGTTAAGGGATGAAAAACGAACTTTTTCAAAATTTAGGGACAAAAAACGAACTTCATGCAAAGTTTAGGAACGAAAACAATAGTTTACCCTAAATTTTTTTTTTTTTTTTTTTTTTTTTTTTTTTTTTTTTTTTTTTCTGCTGCTTGTGAAGATAATCATAATTATTTTCTTTTGTTGTTTCCACTTATAATTATTCATTGTGGAAAATACTTTTTATTTGTTTATTATTATTATTATTTTTTTGTCTATGATCTGAAATCTAAGTCTCCTTTGATTTTTTTTTTTTTTTTTCTTCACTGAATTATTTAGGCAAGTTTGCTCTACATTCATCTTAATAGTTTGCACTTTATTCAGTGAGTATATATTGTTGCATTAGTCTTTATTTCATTTTATTAGTTAATATTGTTTATAAGTAATACAATTCAACCCTAGTACACAGGACTTTATATCTTCATTGTCTGATCATTCAAAAACCTAATTCTGATCTACTCCCAAGTCCTTTTTAACGTAGCATCTTTGTCAGCAAGAGATCTCCTATGTTGTGTAAGATTGTGCTATTAATGAATGCATGCAAAATATTTTAACAATGTTTGTGATCCCAATTGTGAGCTCACTTTCTCAAGGAGAAAAAATACACGAATAATGCTAGGAAGCCTATAGTGAATAATATGACACAATAAATTTCCAGCCTCCATCAGAATAGCAATCATATGAAAATATGGTTTTTTAATCATTCACATTTTCTACCCATCCCCTGTTGGGTCATGTAATTTTCCCACTCTTTTGGAGCATTGTGTCCGATTTTACCATTAAACGGTAATACAATTGGCTACGACCATGGCTCGTGAAGTGAAGGTCACTAGTTCAAATTTCTTCGTCCCCACCTCCTTGGGGGCCAAAACTCACTTTTTCTAAAAAAATTACGATTTAACTGTAGGATCAGTGGTCCTTGGTTCTTTGGTGGATATAAAGAGTACTAGTGCTACCCTCGTCACATCAATGTGTATCTTTTTTTGTGCTACTTTTGTTTGCTTGTACATCTTAATAATCAAATTTGGTCCTTCGAGTAGTTAAATTGACTGTTCACACCTCCAAATTTTTAATTTTATTTTTTGTTGGATGTACGATTAATGGGGTTGATCTTTTGTTTAGGGGTCTTTTTATTCTATTTGAAATTTAGCCATCAATCGGGAGATCCGATTGAGTCGAGGAACCAATGATAAGTTTCTCTTTCTTCTTGAAAAATGACTTTAGGATTTAGGCTGGTGTGCTTGCATCACTTTTGTATTAAACTCATGGATTTTGTTTTGTATTAAACCTTCATAATGAATTCACATAATAAATCGCTTCAGAGAGTCCAAAGTAGGGTAACATAATTAAGTAGGATAGCAGCACACCAGGTATCTTTGTTTATCCTTGAAAGAGTTTTAAGACATCATTTCATGGGCAGATGAGTTTCCCGCCAAATATCAGTTCAAGGACAGATTAGGTTGAGATACTTCTGAACTTGCTTGATATTTAGTTGTGGTAAGAAACTTTATAAATCTTGCCATGTAACATTGAGCAGTAACAAGTTATGGCACACTCTGTTTATGTTGTTTCTTTCATTTCTTTGTATCATCCATCTCGATTGATGATGTGTTTATGCTTTTGTGTGTTATATGTTCTTACTGAGCCTGAAATATTTGTCCTTATTTAGGAATGGCCCATTTGTGTGAGTTATGGAGCAATGGCTGGGTACCTGGTTGCCATGGTGGCATCATTTGGCTTTGTCCTTGTGCGTGGTAGATTGCAGCTTATCAAACCAGACTAAAATGCAAACTCCCAATCGTTATGAACTTAACAGATACATGCAATTTTGCAGAGATTCCCCCCTCCCTATGTTTATATTTTTTTTGGGGGGGTACATCTATTGACATGCACACTTACTTTTATTTTTTATTTTTTTAACGATGTTGCACTAAGAACCCTTGAACTAACCCTCATCTATTTTCTTTGCTAATTTGGTACAACTTTGATACTGTACCAAATAAGCTTCTTTTGTCAATGCTAGACTGCTAGTCTATTTTTAAAGTCTCACGTATGCCTAATCTTTTGACGTCAAATTGTGAAAAAAAGTGGAGCCTCAAGAAAAGACCCATCCCAAATTTCAAATGAGATGAAGATCCCATCATCATGTGCCTTACAAAATTATGATAATTGTGATTTGGTGAGGTAGGGTGGAACAAGCTATATTTTAGGTTCAAACTTTTGCCTAGAATTGACGAATTTAGGTGCAACATAGTTCTCACTTCTCTCTCTCTCTCTCTCTGTATGTTTTCTTGTAGAAGAATGCTTCTGTTCATATCCAAGCAACTTCCCTCTAACTCCCATTGTACTTGGTTAATTATGAATATGTGTAACATGCACATCTAATCTCACCGATGTACAGATTCCAAGTTCAGTCCTACAATAGGAGTTTATGTTATGGGGCACCATGCCTTGAAAGCCAAGCTTGGTTATGTGTGTAGACAAGAGGAGAAATATAGAGAGAGATAGAATTAAAACATTTAAATGTAAAAACATTAAATACAGTTAACACAGTAAATCAATTAAATGTAATTTTGACCAGTCATGAATTTGAAATTTTGAATATTATTTAACTTTGAAATACTTGTATGCAAGCTTGGAGTTATCTTGAATTGAAGGTTACAAGGAGATGAAAGAAAGAAAGAAAGAAAGAAAGAAAGAAAAAAAAGGAAGGCTACAAGATACTGCTAGAGATGATTCGATGGTTTCTTTTACAAGGGAAGTTCAATTTCTTATAGCAGCTTATTTTTGTTTCTTTCTCCTTTGGTATGACCTATGTTCTCACAAACGACGTCGTCGACTAATGATGTAAATGATTAGTGGTTGCACGTCTAGACCAGTTTTGGAAGACATACGTAAATAAGAAAGACACAAACTCAGAGTGACAATGTGTTGTTGGCGAAAGCCTCTCTGATGTTTAAGTTAGAACTTGGAATGGAGTTTGTAATCTCTATAGAGTTTTGTAGATTTTTTTCATACCTAGGTGATGGTGACAGCCGGTGTTCTTTTAGGGCCATGACTGTTATTTTCGTGATATTTATCACCCTGTCATATGGTCATAGATTTGCCTCGTTGGAAATCAGAGATGGATTCATCGGGTCATGTGTTCACCATTAAAGTGGTGTCATAAACTAGCGTAACTGCCGCAAAAACCTAGCCCTTCTGAAAAGGTCATCTAAAACCTTGGGTCGTTTCTCGTTTGCTTCTCCGCATCCTTCGTCTATTGACATTTGGACAAGGAACTTAGGATGATGACAATTGTACGATCTTTATCCCATTAAACCCCATTTCCCTATTTTATTTTCAAGTGGAATTTGATAGAAATGCAATATTTGTAGTAAAATTCTTATACATCAAACGCAGGGTAATTATTTGATATCTCAAAATAAGAGCAGAATTGTGAAAAGATCAAAGCCTAGAAAGATGTGTCTGAGGAAAGCCATCAATTTGTATGTTTAGTATTGGACAAATTTTTTCTACCATCTAACCTAAATAAAGAAATATGCTTGGATTAATGCTACTTTGTATCCATTGAATATCTCATAAGGGCCATCAAAATTATAGCTTGAATGTCAACCGCATCTGTCATTCTGTCCTTGAAGTATTCCTATTCTAGAAGACTAACCATACTTAATGGCCTCAGACACATCACACGCTGACACAAGTTGCACTTGTTGGACAGAAACATGAATATGTCAACTGAATCTCTCATTCTCTCCAAGTGTGAGCACAAAATGTCAACTGCCTTTCTCCGTCTGTGTGTGCCATCATGATTAGAATACTAAAACGTCAACACACACGTGTGATGCAACAAAATTTCATTCTGAAGTTTAAAATGCGCATGTCCTACAAACAAGAAGAATGCCATCCACTAATCTTTCCCACCAATTCTTTTTTTGTCATATCTGTGGGTGAATGTCTACTCACCATGGTTTCAAACAACAATGGAAAAGACAGATATTCTTTTGGTCCTATTACAAATCATTGCCTTACTGACTGTTTGTTGCCAAAAGATCTGTTTCCACCTTCACATTCCCTCAATTGCCTCTGTTATTTTCCCAGTACTTTTCATTAAAAAGGCTTTCAAATCATGATTTGGAACAAAGGATCGCCAATGTAAATAACAAGCAGTAAAATGATCACAATGACCTGAGAATCAATTACTAGCTTTGTCACCAAAATCAGACAGTAGGATGATCACAAAGATACAGACTGTCCGAATCCTTGACTTCCCAAACCAAGCCCATGCACAAATATCATAAAAACCAGCAGCAACTAATTAATGATGAAAGTTTTACACTAGTACATTGTTGTGTTTACCAGGAAAAGCAAGCTAACCATGCACAAATATATCAAAAAGCAGCATATATACAGAAGGTTAACAGCATACAACAGTCAAATTTTTCCTGGTATACAACAATTAAGCCTTCCTTTTTTTTTTTTTCGTTTCGGTCCCCAAAAGTAAAAGAGACCAAAAGTCTTTTAGCTCTTTTTTCCCCTCTATATATGAAGAACATCAAATGGTTACAACAATCTCAGCTGTCTTATTTTTCTAGAATCTCTAGCAGCTCATGCTTGAACAGGTCAAGACTAGGGTCATCTGATTGGTATTTCCTTGGCTTCTGCTCAAATCATTTGCTTCTATGACCACTCTCTGATTGGTATCCATACTCTCTTCCTGGGTCCCCTTTCCTTTCTTATCCTTCTTATAGTCAAATTCAAAGGAGGAGCACTAGGGCCTGCATTCCAATTTCAATTTCGTGTTAGAGGCAGGCTTCAGTCCCCCTGACTCTTCATACTACTACTTTCATTAGTTTATTATTATGAAGCAATGTGAAAGTAGGAAAAGGAGAGGGGATTTCCAATAATCTCCAGCATGATCTTCATTGAATCCTTAATCCTTCTTTTACTTCTACACCAACAACATTTGGCTTTAACATCTGGTTATATATTGTTAGGCCATCACAACCCACCTGATCACTCTCTTCTTACAGATAAGGCTGCTCTCTTGGCATTCAAAAAAACCATAATCCATGATCCCAATTCCACCCTTGATAACTGGGATGAGGCTGTTGATGTGTGCAACTTCACAAAGGTGAGATGCGACAAACACCACCATCATGTAGTACGACTCATACTGAATGAAACTCAACTTGTAGGGCTGCTTTCCCCCTTCCTTTCCAATCTCACACGCCTTCGTATACTAGTGTTTATTGGCAATCACTTGTTTGGAAATATTCCACCTGAATTTTCCTCCCTTAGACATCTCCAACTCCTCCGAATTGAGGGGAACAATCTACAAGGTACAATACCAGACTCCTTAGCCCTTCTTTCCCAACTTACTACACTAAATATTAAGCAAAACAATATAAGTGGTACAATTCCACCTTCCATCTTCTCCAACTGCACTTTGTTAGGTAACATAGACTTCTCCAACAACAACCTCATGGGAAACATTCCAGAAGAGATTGGAAATTGTCGAGTTCTATGGAACCTCAATTTATATGACAATAAATTTACTGGACAGCTTCCTTTCTCTTTAACCAATGCTTCTTCATTCATGTACAACATAGATGTGGAGAACAATCTTCTTACTGGTGAACTTCCTTCAAAGATTGTAGGGAAGCTTCCTGGACTTGGGGCTCTTCATTTATCATATAATTGGATGGAAAGCACCAATCTTGATCCATTCTTCGTTGCACTACGAAACTGCACCAGTCTAGTGGAGCTTGAATTGGCTGGCATGCACCTTGGGGGAAGATTGCCTATTTCCATCGGCCAACTTAGTACCTACCTAGAAACATTGTTACTACAGGAAAACCAACTCTTTGGGTCAATACCTCCAAATTTAGCCGATCTTTCTAATCTTTTAGTCCTGAACCTGACATCCAATCTTCTAAATGGAACCATACCAGCTGAGATCAGTCAGTTATCAAGCTTGCAACAACTTTTCTTATCACACAACCTCTTCACCAGTGAAATTCCTACAGCATTAGGCAAGTTTCCTCACCTGGGTCTGCTAGACCTATCACACAACAAATTCTCTGGTGAAATCCCTGCAATTCTAGGAAATTTGGTTCAAATAAATTATCTGTTTCTGAACAACAACCTTCTCTCAGGAATGATACCTCCCACTTTGGGACACTGCACAGACCTCAACAAGCTTGACTTGTCATATAATAGATTGACAGGGAGCATCCCTCCAGAATTGGCAGGTATACGCGAGATCAGAATTTTTATAAATCTTTCTCATAATCATCTTGAAGGGCCTTTGCCAATTGAGCTCAGCAAGCTAGAAAATGTGCAAGAGATGGATCTCTCTTCAAATAAACTTACCGGAAGTATCTTTCTTCAGATATCAAGCTGCATTGCATTGAGAATGATAAATTTCTCAAACAACTCTCTTGAAGGACATCTTCCAGAATCCTTAGGCGAACTAAAAAACCTCGAATCCTTTGATGTTTCAGGAAACCGATTATCTGGAATGATTCCAATAAGCATCAATAAAATTCACTCACTCACCTATCTAAATCTTTCCCTTAACGACTTTGAAGGAATGATTCCCACTGGTGGAATCTTCGATTCACTATCAAACATGTCATTCTTGGAGAATCACCAACTCTGCAAGCCAATCAATAGCAGCGTCGCTGGCATTCCAATTTGCTCTCATAAGAGACGTTGGTTTCATTCCCCTGTGTTCTTGATTATATTCATTGTGGTCATATTCATATCAGTATTCTTATCAACGATATGCTGTGTGATTGGATTTCGGCGTGTTAGATTAATTATTCAGTCTCAGCAGACTCAAACAGTCAGACAACCAACTACACCAGAACCACTCCACAATATTCCAAGAATGACCCATAAAGAACTATCAGATGCAACAGCAGGATTTGATGAGCAGAGACTAGTTGGGTCTGGTGGCTATGGACGTGTCTATAGGGGAGTTCTTCCAGATGGTACAGCCATTGCAGTCAAGGTGTTACATGTGCAATCTGGAAACTCAACAAAGAGTTTTAACAGGGAATGCCAAGTCCTAAAGAGGATCCGTCATAGAAACCTGATAAGAATTATAACAGCCTGCAGTCTACCTGATTTTAAGGCTCTTGTTCTTCCTTATATGGGAAATGGGAGCTTGGATAGCCGTCTTTATCCACACTCAGTCACAGATTTGCGTTCAGGTTCTTCAGATTTGAGTCTTATCCAGAGGGTCAATATTTGCAGTGATATTGCTGAAGGAATGGCCTATCTGCATCATCACTCCCCTGTCAAAGTCATACACTGTGATCTAAAGCCAAGCAATGTTCTTCTCAATGATGATATGACAGCTCTAGTTTCCGATTTTGGGATTGCAAGGTTAGTTATGACAGCCGGAGGGGGAAATGGGGCAGCTGCTGAAATGGGAAATTCTACTGCAAATATGTTACGTGGTTCTATTGGATACATTGCACCAGGTACAGATTTCTCCCTTGCCTTTGTGTCTAGAAACATTTGTATGAAAAGAACAACTTTTTGACTTGGCATTTAATGTGAATAGACAAATTGATGCATTATAAACTCTATTCAACTCATGTCATGCATTAATAAGAATAGCAATAAAAACAATATTTAATCTAACTTATCTTAACCATAATAGTAACTTGCATTCAGTCTTTTATGTAAATTGCTATGTCTTAATCACCACAGCCTCATATCATTATTATCAGGATCCCACATTTCCTGATTATCTTTACTAAACGTTTGTTGCTTTTCAAAATTTTCTAATGCAGAGTATGGGTTTGGATCGACCACATCTACAAAAGGGGATGTTTACAGCTTTGGCATTCTAGTGCTTGAGATGATGACTAGAAAAAGACCAACTGATGACATGTTTTCTGGCGGGCTAAGCCTGCACAAATGGGTTAAGAGTCACTATCATGGAAGGGTGGAAAGAGTGATAGATCCTTCTTTGGTGAGAGCTTGTAGAGACCAATCCCCGGAAGTGAAGAAAATGTGGGAAGTTGCAATTGGAGAGTTAATGGAGTTGGGTATCCTTTGCACTCAGGAGTCTCCATCTACTAGGCCTACAATGCTTGATGCAGCTGATGACTTGGATCGCCTCAAAAGATACCTTAGTGGAGACACTACCGCAACCTTCGCTTCCTCTCTTGGAATTTCATCTTCCACTCTTGGAATTTCATCTTCCACTCTAGGCGATGACTAACAGTTCCGCTGTACATGTACATTCATGAAAATGGAATTTATTTTCTGGTTTATTGACCATGTAAAAATGTATAAATAACTATTTGTTTGTTTGTTTACGAGATTATGCATTGTAGACACCATATTTTGTATTGACTTATGACTTGGGTCTCCGGCCCCAATGACGAAACAATAAAAGACATCCTCAACCACAATATCCCAAACAACCGAGAGGCTAGATAAAGGGCTAGAACAATGAGGCTTTTGTCTAAACAGTTTAGGCAGATTTCTTTTCTTTGTACTTCTTAGAGTTGAAACAAAAGTTGCCCATGTTTTGGCCCTTAGTTCTAGTAGCTAGGACTTTGCTGAATACTGTGTTGAAGAACTTCCTGGGTTAATTACTCTGCATTTTGTTTTTTCTGATTTAATTACACTTTTAGTCCTTAGCGTTTGTCATATGTATCAAAATGGTTCTCAACATTTTAAACTAGTCATTTTAGTCCTTAACCTCAACTTACTAAGACAAAAAAGTGTAAGCCACCAGCTTCAAGAAAATGAGCAAATGGCGGCACACCTGGCAGCCTCCACGACTCCAAAAAACCAATTGAAGACAAAGTATCTGAATTCGCCTTCTCCTCCACATTCATCTCAAGACTCCAACCTTGAATCATCAGGAACACCAAAATCCCCACTACAATCACCAACACGCTAGGCACCACAACGGACCAACCCCATATGAATTCCACAATCCAAAAGTAATGTTGCCAACTGAGGTATGCGAATTCCAAACCCCTCTTAGATTTCCCAAACCAATTCCCAATTTTGTAATGATAACATTGGGGATTTTACGTGAGCCGTGAGGTTAATTACTTCTTTTTTTTTTTTTTGCCATGTTATATTTTTTTGATTTTTTATGGACTTTATGACATATTCACCTATTAGCTTTTTGAGCCATTTCATGCTAATAATTTTTTAGAATATTATTTTTTCTATTATATGGAATGGGGCTTCTTTGGTTGTGTCATCTGTGGGCTTAATGTCCTGTTTTGGTCTTGTTTTAGTCTTGATTGAGATAACATGTATATCATTTGGGATAAGGTAACATGTACTATTATGGTATTTAAGACGATAACTGTGATCCTCCAACTTATTAGTGGAGTAGAAAATGCGATCAAGTTGGCTCAATTGATAAAATCTCTTGTCGTCAAGTAAGAGGACCTGAGTTTGAATCCTGCCTACACCAAAAACCAATTGGTGTCTTGGCTTGATGGTAAGAGCAATCATCATGGAACAGATGTCATAGGTTCAAATGCTATCGTAATTTATTATAATATATATATAATACAATAAAAAAACGATTCATGTTTTGTCTAATATTAGTTGACTATGTGGCGTTTCCTCAAACTATAAAAAAAAAAAAAAAAAAAAAGGTTTTTTACATCCACCATTTCATGTCAAGGACTAAAATGACATAATGATAAAAGATTACGGACTAAAATAATACATTTAAAACGTTAAAAACTATTTTTACACATAAAGAAAACTTTGAGTATTAAAAGTGTAATTTAACCTTGTTTTTTCTTTAAATAAAGCTATCGTTTTTCACTTCGTTGTTAAAAAATGAAAAGAAAAGGAATATCTCAAAAGGGTCATCGAAATTATAGCTTGAATGTCTAATAGCATCTCTCATTCTCTTCTTGAAGTATTCCTATCCTAGAAGATTAACAATACTTACTGGCCTTAAACCTGAATATGTCAATTGAATCTCCCATTCTCTCCGAGTGTGAACACAAAATGTCAACTACATTTCTCCGTCTGTGTGGGCTAATGTGTTATCATAATCAAAATATTAAAATGTCAACTACATGTGTGTGTGACGCAGCAAAATTTCGTCTAAAGTTTAAAATGGGCATATGTCCTACTAAAAGAAGAATGTCATCTACTAATCTTTCGCACCAATTCTTTTATTGTCATCTCAGTGGGTATGCATTTTGGTTGAGTTGAATGTCTACTCATCAAGGTTAATGAGAAAGATATTGGTATTCTCTTAGTCCTTTTACAAATCATTGCTTCTAATGAATGTTTGTTGCCAAAAAAAAAATGTATTTCCACCTGAACTCAAACTTCCTTCACATTCCCTCTATTGCCTCTGCTCTCTCTTTGCTTCAACTTTCCGACCCTTCCTACTACTGTCATTTGTTTATTCTTTTGAATCAATTTGAAAGTAGGAAAAAGAGACTAGGAGGGATTTCCAATAATATATATTCATCATGATCTTCATTAAAACCTTAATTCTTCTTCTACTAGTACAACATTTGGCTTTAACATGTGGTTATACATTGTTAGGCCATCACAACCCCCCTGACCACTCTCTACTTACAGATAAGGCTGCTCTCTTGTCATTCAAAAAAACCATAACACATGATCCCAATTCCACTCTTGCTAACTGGGATGAGGCTGTTGATGTGTGCAACTTCACTGGTGTGACATGCAACAAACACCATCACCGTGTAGCACAACTTGTACTGGAAGATACTGAACTCGAAGGGCTGCTTTCTCCATTCATTTCCAATCTCACTGGCCTTCGTAGACTAGTGATTATTGGCAACCACTTGTACGGTAGTATTCCACCGGAATTTTCATCCCTTAGACATCTCCGCAAACTCCGGCTTGTTGGGAACAATTTACATGGTTCAATACCAGACTCCTTTGCCCTTCTTACTAAACTTACTTTACTACATATTATGCAAAACAATATAAGTGGTACAATCCCGCCTTCCTTATTCTCCAACTGCACTTTGTTACTTAACATAGACTTCTCCAACAACTTCCTCACAGGAAAAATTCCCCAAGAGATTGGAAATTGTCCAAATCTTTGGAGCCTCAGTTTATACAACAATCAATTTACTGGACAACTTCCTTCCTCTTTAATCAATGCTTCCCAAATGTACAACATGGATGTGGAGTACAATCTTTTTTCTGGTGAACTGCCTTCAGAGCTTATAGGGAACCTTCCTGAACTTGATGCTCTTCATTTATCATATAATTATATGGAAAGCCATGATAACAACACCAATCTTGATCCATTCTTCAGTGCACTTGGAAACTGCACCAGTCTAAGGGAGCTTGAACTGGCTGGTATGCACCTTGGGGGAAGATTGCCTAGTTCCATTGGCCAACTTAGCATTGACTTAGAATCATTGTTACTACAGGAAAACCAAATCTTTGGAGCAATTCCTCCAAATTTAGCCAATCTTTCAAACCTTTTAGTCCTGAACTTGACATCCAATCTTCTAAATGGAACCATAGCAGCAGCGATCAGTCAGTTACCAAGTTTACAACAGCTTTTCTTATCACACAATCTTTTCAACAGTGCAATTCCTTCATCATTAGGCAAGTTTCCACACCTGGGTCTGCTAGACCTATCACACAACAAATTCTCTGGTGAAATTCCAGCAAGTCTAGGAAATTTGGTTCAAATAAATTATCTGTTTCTGAACAACAACCTTCTCTCAGGAATGATACCTCCAACTTTGGGGCAGTGCACAGATCTCAACGAGCTTGACTTGTCATATAATAGATTGTCAGGGAGCATCCCTCCAGAATTGGCAGGTATGCGCGAGATCAGAATTTTTATAAATCTTTCTCATAATGAATTCGAAGGGCCTTTGCCAATCGAGCTCAGCAAGCTGGAAAATGTGCAAGAGATGGATCTCTCTTCAAATAAGCTTACCGGAAGTATCTTTCTTCAGCTATCAAGCTGCATTGCATTGAGAATGATAAATTTCTCAAACAACTCTCTTGAAGGACATCTGCCAGAATCCTTAGGCGAACTAAAAAACCTCGAATCCTTTGATGTTTCAGGAAACCACTTATCTGGAATGATTCCAATAAGCCTCAATAAAATTCACTCACTCACCTATCTAAATCTTTCCCTTAACAACTTTGAAGGAATGATTCCCATTGGTGGCATCTTCGATTCACTATCAAACATGTCATTCTTGAAGAATCACCGACTCTGCAAGTCAATCAATAGCAGCGTTGCTGGCATTCCAATTTGCTCTCATAAGAGACGTTGGATTCATTCCCGTGTGTTCTTGATTATGTTCATTGTGGTCATATTCATATCAGTATTCTTATCAGCAATATGCTGTGTAATTGGATTTCGGCATGTCATTGTAATTATTCAGTCTCAGAAGACTCAAACAGTCAGAAAACCAACTACACCAGAACCACTCCACAATATTCCAAGAATTACCTATAAAGAACTATCAGATGCAACCGCGGGATTTGATGAGGAGAGACTAGTTGGGTCCGGTGGCTATGGACATGTCTATAGGGGAGTTCTTCCAGATGGTACAGCCATTGCAGTCAAGGTGTTACATGTGCAATCTGGAAACTCAACAAAGACTTTTAACAGGGAATGCCAAGTCTTGAAGAGGATCCGTCATAGAAACCTGATAAGAATTATAACAGCCTGCAGTCTACCTGATTTTAAGGCTCTTGTTCTTCCTTATATGGGAAATGGGAGCTTGGAGAGCCGTCTTTATCCACACTCAGTCACAGGTTTGCGTTCAGGTTCTTCAGATTTGAGTCTTGTCCAGAGGGTCAATATTTGCTGTGATATTGCTGAAGGGATGGCCTATCTGCATCATCATTCCCCTGTCAAAGTCATACACTGTGATCTAAAGCCAAGCAATGTTCTTCTCAATGATGATATGACAGCTCTAGTTTCCGATTTTGGGATTGCAAGGTTAGTTATGACAGCCGGAGGGGGAAATGGGGCAGCTGCTGAAATGGGAAATTCTACTGCAAATATGTTATGTGGTTCTATTGGATACATTGCACCAGGTACAGATTTCTCCATTGTCTTTGTGTCCAGAAACATTTGTACGAAAAGAACTTCTTTGACCTGGCATTTAATGTGAATAGGGAAATTGATGCATTATAAACTCCATTCAACTCATGTCATGCATTAACAAGAATAACAATAAAAACAATATTGAATCTAACTTATCTAAACCATAATATTAACTTGCATTCAGTCTTTTATGTAAATTCCTATGTCTTAATCACCACAGCCTCCATATCATTATTATCAGGATCCCCCATTTCCTGATTATCTTTACTAAACGTTTATTACTTTTCAAAATTTTCTAATGCAGAGTATGGGTTTGGATCGACCACATCTACAAAAGGGGATGTTTACAGCTTTGGCATTCTAGTGCTTGAGATGGTGACTAGAAAAAGACCAACAGATGATATGTTTGTTGGGGGGCTAAGCCTGCACAACTGGGTGAAGAAGAGTCACTATCATGGAAGGGTGGAAAGAGTAATAGATCCTTCTTTGGTGAGAGCTTGTAGAGATCAATCCCCGGAAGTGAAGAAAATGTGGGAAGTTGCAATTGGAGAGTTAATTGAGCTGGGTATCCTTTGTACACAGGAGTCTTCATCTACAAGGCCTACAATGCTTGATGCAGCTGATGACTTGGATCGCCTCAAGAGATACCTTAGTGGGGACAGTACTACAGCAACCTTTGCCTCCTCTCTTGGAATTTCATCTTCCTCTCTAGGAGAGGACTA
>OU015768.1:15352034-15377442 GCA_907173295.1 Fagus sylvatica | reverse complement strand
GAGAGAGAGAGAGAGAGAGAGAGAGATGAGAAATGAGATGGGTCCTTCTAGCACAAAGTTGTGCATTTGGTGTGTAGTTTTTTTCTATATATTTGGGGTCTGCTTTTGCTTTCCCATGTAAATTCAGTTCCCAGTTAGAATTCAAGTTCCCCATTTGCATGCAACTAGACAAACCATAACTGTTATATTTAGTTCAAAGAAATAATAATAAAGAATGAGAGAGAGAGAGAGAGAGAGAGAGAGAGAGAGATACTTTCATTATAAGAAATAAGAAACACTAAAACAAGAAAAGAAAAAAGAAAGTGAAAGTTAGACATGCAAAGATAGGTTTACGTGCACACCATACGCGAAGTTAGATGAGATCTAAAAGAAGGAAATGGCTTGTAATGAAAGCTTACTCCTCTGAAAGACATTCCTGCTTCAGTCGCAATGAGAGAGTAGAGAGAGAGAGAGAGAAACTGTGTAATGTACAGGGAGGAAAGAAGGAGAAAAAGAAAGGCACTGAAGAAGAAACTGTAGAAGATAAATATAAAACAATATTCATTTGGTTGAGAAAGAACAAGATTTGTGTTTTCAAAGAAAAGAAAAGAAAATATTCTGTTTTTGTGGCTTGGGTCCTTTGGAACAAGTTAATTTACTCAACTTTCGGCGAATTCTTTTGTCTTTTTTGGTCTCAACCTGCGCTACTGGACCATTTTTCAACATACCATTTTTATTTCATAGCCTTCACAAAATTAATTTTAACATAATTATATTTATCCTTTGGTCTCAACCTGCATGGATTGCATATGAGGCGCAGGAAGCTGTCCTTGCGGCAGTGAAGAAACAGGCTTCTTAGGGCGATTTGTGTTTACAAAATTTACTATCTGCTTCTCATAAGATCCCAACTTCTCCTTGTAACCAAGTGATATATTAGTTTTGGCAACCTGTAAGAATGATATAATACGCTCCAACATAGTCTTAAATATTTTCAACTTCTCAAGCTGATCTGAGTTTGATTGTTGTGGAAGAGAATCATGCTGGAGAACAAAAAGAATACAAAACTTAATAAGAACAGGAATTCTAGTAACGGACCAAGATAAAGTTACAAAACATAATAAAGCTTTTGAACAAATTTCCTATATGGTGAAGAGGGTGTTTCTAAGCACAGGTGTATTAACAGCCACATGTGGACTGCCGACACTAATTTCAACCATAAGTATGAAGGGAAAGGCTGAATATCAAATAAACTTAGTCGATGAATTGCAAAAGGAAATTTGAAAGTATAACATACCTGCTGCAATTTAGCATCAATTTTCTGGTATATTTCACTTATTTCAGGCAAGTACATGTCCTTCATGGCTTTGATCTGCAATAAAAAATTAGCAAGACAGATTATCAAACTATTCATTTCTTCAGGTGCCATACTCAATAATAGAATTGTGTTGCATCCACACACTTGTGGAGAATATATCACCAGAAACAGAAAGTTACTTGTATTACTTCCTCCTTTTTAAATTGGTAATTATACACACAGCCGGTTGGTCTTGAACCCATGATTTCATCCACTACCTTGCTCCTACAAGGGGGATGTGTCATTTGTATTTATTTCCTCATTATCGATGCACTAATGCAGATTTGCACCTAGGGACAAGGTTATACATGTCCATTAAAGCATGAGTTTGTAAATGGTTTTACACATGCAACCATCGCTTAGCTTCAGTTAACGTTTCAACTAGTGGAGTAATATAAAAATACAAAAAAAATTAAAAAATTAGTAAATAAATGTGTTCACTCATGCACAAACAATAATTCTTGGTTCTCTAACTCTATGTTGATGCGCCCCACATCATTCTTAATAGGCACACCAGACAGCCAACTCGATGGATAAACCTCACTGCATTTGACCATGTTGTAATCTGTAAGAGTTCCTCTCTATGTTTCTGCTCAGGGTACAGGTGGTTCTACTTTTACTTCATGTTAACCCACATATTTCTTGATAGTTACTCCACAAACCAACTTGCTAGATAAACCCAATTACAATTAATCAAATACTAATTTTCTACAAACTACTCTCAAGGCCTTTCTTTCATATTATTCTGGCTCCAGATAATGAGTGTTGAGATTTTCCAATAATCCTTTTAATAAGAATTATGATTATCATTTTTTAATAAATCTTACCACCCAAAAACATCCTTTACATCATTTCCTAACCCCCACTCTGACCATGTTCTCTCCAATTGAATTAACCAAAAGCACTTTTTGTCAAATCAAGTAAGAAGTAAAATAACTCAATCTGCTACACAACTAAAAAAACTATGAATTAAAACACAAGCAAAGAATTAAAAATACCATCTCATAATTACCAAGCACCCCTAAATGTGCTACAAATTCACGATAGGAAGGACAAACAAGCACAGCATAAGAGAATCTCTAGAAGAAAATGGAAATCAGTCACTAAAGTTCCATATTGGAGAAAAATATGAAAGGGTAGTCCGTAGTCATCCACTGTGGGTTTCCATAAAAAATCTATGTCATAAGTGAACTACATCCAGCTTATCCAAAAAAAAGAAAAAAAAGAGAGAACTTCATCCAATGAAAAAAGTAAAAATCTATGGCATATTACCTTTTGATAGACCTCTTCTTGCCAATCACCCGTGGGGGGTTCTCCTCCTTCACCGCCTACGGGGTCTTGACTTGCAGTGGGTCTCCAATAATTGGTATCCATCAAAATTAGAATCTTTAGAGAGAGAGAATGATGAGAAATGAGAATGGGTCCTTCCTTCTAGCTCGCGTTTAGTAGACGCATATATTATTTATTTAATATTAATAAATTTGATATTGTCGTGACCAGATGGGTTGAGCAGATTGCTCACCTTAACTTTCATACTATAAATATTATGCAAGTGTTTAGCCAAAAAAAAAAATATATTATGCAATATACCATGTTCAACACAAAACAAGATAATTGTTACCCCTTTTTATATATAGCTTTTTTTTTTTTTTTTTTTTTTTTTTTTTTTTTTTTTTTTTTTTTTTTTTTTTTTTTTTTTTTTTTTTTTTTTTTTTTTTATCATTTCTTTTTTTTTTTTTTACCTTGTTAGTTAATTAGGTGCATTGGGGGTCTAGTACATTCCTAGGCTTTAACCCCTTGTACTTAATTGTTAGAGATCCTAAGGTTGTACCTTGGTTGTGCATGAGAAATGCATGACCAACTCAACCAATGAGAGGAGAGCATGGCTTGGCCAATGAGAGGGGAGTATGAGAATGCATGACAAATGCATGATCCTCTCGGCCAATGAGAGGAGAGCATGCTTGACCAATGAGAGGAGTGCATGAGATATTATCTCTCCCACTCCTCCATTGTTGCTCATTATCCAAATAACTCCATTGTTACTCATAGGATTCTCTCTAGGAGATTAGATACATTAGTTGGTAGAATTCAATAAGAATTAGTAGGTTTTCTTCATAAATCCAAGGGGATCCATCCTATCGGATTGGATTATTCAAAGTTGTGTGTTGATTTGTGTGTGATTGTTGAAGGGAGATTGAGTGTTCTTGAGAGAGAAACCAAGGGGTTCCTTTCATTTGGTATCAAGAGCTAATTACGAGCCATGGTGATTGAAACAAGAGGAGGAGCTCAAATCGGAGCTCTCAATGAGAATGTCCAAGGGATTCAACAACAATTGGATGAGCATTCCAATCAAATCGGGTTGATCAATGTGAAATTGGATCGGATGGAGTCCAATTTTGGTGAGTTCAAAGCTACACTTTCTGGTTTTCAAGCTGCATTTTCTGGTCTTCAATCCATGATGGAGGAGCGGCTGCCCAAACCAGCAGAACCGGTTGTTAACCAAGCTTCAAGTTCAATTCGGGTGCAACCTAGTTTTGGAGAGCAATTGCCAACTACTCCTCCAAGCACTCATAGGCTTCCAATTGGGGCTGAGGAGAGGAATGGCATGCCAATGAGACCTCCAAACCAAGACATTAGGCTCCAGCCCAATCAAACCCGAGTTGGAGTGCAAATGGGAGAAGGTATGGAAAATGGGCAAAATAGACCCATTTTGGGTGATTTTGGTGACCCGATTGAGGAGAGAAGGAATGTGGGGAACAATGCTAGGTTCATGCCTCCATTTCAAGGGCATTTTAATGCTCCTTATGAGGAACCTTGGCAAGGAATGAGGCAAGGAAGGCAGCACGGGCAGCAAGGGCAGCAAGCACAGCTTGAGCCCATTTTGGGTGACTTTGGTGACCCGATTGAGGAGAGAAGGAATGTGGGGAACAATGCTAGGTTCATGCCTCCATTTCAAGGGCATTTTAATGCTCCTTATGAGGAACCTTGGCAAGGAATGAGGCAAGGAAGGCAGCACGGGCAGCAAGGGCAGCAAGCACAGCTTGAGCCCATTTTGGGTGACTTTGGTGACCCGATTGAGGAGAGAAGGAATGTGGGGAACAATGCTAGGTTCATGCCTCCATTTCAAGGGCATTTTGATGCTCCTTATGAGGAACCTTGGCTAGGAAGGAGGCAAGGAAGGCAGCAAGGGCAGCAGGGGCAGCAAGCACAGTTTCAGCCCCATGCAGCCCCTCCAAGGCATGGTTTGCACTTTGGTGACCCAAGAGAGGACCAATGGGGTTTGAATGACCAAGATGAAGCTTGGTTTGATCCAAGAGGAGGGAGACCAGCTAGGGAAAGGCCAAGGCAGTACCAAGGAGCTCACCATAGAGATCCTTATTGGCAAGAGCAAGATGGACCTCCATGGAACCAAGGAAGAGCAAAGGGACCCGAGGCCAATGAAGCTGGACTTTCCAAGGTTCAAAGGTGGTGATCCAACGGCTTGGGTGTATAGGGCATTGCAATACTTCCACTACTATCAAGTCCTTGAACCGGAAAAGGTAATGCATGCTTCTTATCACTTAGATGAGGAAGCCCTAGTGTGGTTCCAAGATTGTGAGCATGAATTGCATGGATGGAATGATTTTGTTAGAGCTATACAAATTAGGTTTGGGCCTGCTAGCTATGATGATCCTATGGAATTGTTGACTAAATTGAAACAAACTCATAATATTGCTGCATATAAGAGTCAATTTGAGTCAACTAGCAATAGGGTGAGGGATTTATCTGACATGCATAAATTGAGTTGTTTCATGAGTGGCATGAAAGATGAAATTAGGTTGGCTGTAAAAATGCAAGGGCCAAGGAACTTAGGGGAGGCCTATGCCTTGGCCAAGATACAAGAGGAGTACTTGGCAACTGTGAAGAGAAGTACAAGACCAACCTATGAGCCAAGCCGAGGCTCATGGGTCCAGTCACAAGCCCAACAAGGGGCAGCTCGGGTTGAGAACAAGAGTGGGGATTCCAAAGGAGTATAGTGCAAGACCTTCTATGCAAGTGCAAAGGTTAACACCTATGCAAATGTCAGAGAGGAGGAAGAAGGGTTTGTGCTACAATTGTGATGAGAGATGGAGTTCAGACCACAGGTGCAAGAATAGGAAGCTATATCTTATGGAAGAAGTGGATGATGAAGAGGCCGAATTAGTAGAGGTTGAAGAAGAAGAAGTTGAGGCTGAATTGGGAGATGAGAATGCCGAGATTACTTTGTGTGCATTGTTGGGTAGCACCTCTCCTTCCACCATGAGAGTGATTGCCATTGTGAATGGCCAGACGACTGTTGTTCTTCTTGATACTGGAAGCACCCATAACTTCATGGATGGGACTTTGGCAAAGACATTGAAGCTACCAATTGATGGGGAAAGCAGCTTTGGAGTGAGGGTAGCAAATGGCCAAGTAATAAGAACTTTGGGTGAATGCAAAGAAGTGAAGTTCAAGATGCAAGGCTTGCACTTGAAATTGACTTTCAACTTGCTAGAATTGGGAGGATATGGCATAGTATTGGGTACCCAATGGTTGAGCACACTTGGGATGATTAATTGGGACTTCAAGAACCTTATGATGGGGTTCATGCATGAAGGAAATAAAGTGTGGCTGCAAGGGTTGAAGGAAAAACCCAACTTGATACAAGGTAGCAAGGACTTCAAGGGGAAGGCTACCATGAAGGGACTACTCTATCAGATTATGCCTTGTGAGTTGGCTAGTATACAAGAAGGGATTGATGCTCCAATCCAAGAGTTAGTAGAAGAATGTCCTCAAGTCCTTGAGGAACCCGAGGGTTTGCCTCCCAAGAGGAACCATGAGGACCAAATACTACTCAAGCATGAGGCTAGTAAGCCTGCAAGGCTTCTCCAACCTCTTGGCATACCTCCTAGGCCGTGGCACTCCATCAGTATGGACTTTGTTGAAGGGCTGCCCACTTCTAGCAAGCTTGAGCTACCCGAGGGGGCTTGTATACATCCAGTTTTCCATGAGTCTTTCCTCAAGGCTAAGTTGGGGGAGACTATCACTCCTATATCAAGGCTTCCACCCACGGATGCATTGGGTCATTTATCTCCTCAACCAGCAAGGATCCTTGAGACACGGACCATCAAGAAGAGAAGACTTCCTGCAGTGACAGAAGTGCTTGTGCAATGGGAAGGGGGAGATCCGGATGATGCTACATGGGAGCTCTTGTTCAAGCTCCAAGAAGACTACCCACACCTTGTGGGCAAGGTGTTTTAGATGGGGGGGGCAATGTTAAGACCCCAACCATCCCACATCCGTGGGTATGCTTACCCTAGCCACTAAGGCACGGATTGGTTAGCTTAAACATTTGAGTAAACATGTATTAGTTTATATTCATGATTAGTAAGGTCCAAGCTAATCAAGCTTGTACCTTGTTAGTTAATTAGGTGCATTGGGGGTCTAGTACATTCCTAGGCTTTAACCCCTTGTACTTAATTGTTAGAGATCCTAAGGTTGTACCTTGGTTGTGCATGAGAAATGCATGACCAACTCAACCAATGAGAGGAGAGCATGGCTTGGCCAATGAGAGGGGAGTATGAGAATGCATGACAAATGCATGATCCTCTTGGCCAATGAGAGGAGAGCATGGCTTGGCCAATGAGAGGGGAGTATGAGAATGCATGACAAATGCATGATCCTCTCGGCCAATGAGAGGAGAGCATGCTTGACCAATGAGAGGAGTGCATGAGATATTATCTCTCCCACTCCTCCATTGTTGCTCATTATCCAAATAACTCCATTGTTACTCATAGGATTCTCTCTAGGAGATTAGATACATTAGTTGGTAGAATTCAATAAGAATTAGTAGGTTTTCTTCATAAATCCAAGGGGATCCATCCTATCGGATTGGATTGTTCAAATTGTGTGTTGTTTGTGTGTGATTGTTGAAGGGAGATTGAGTGATTTTGAGAGAGAAACCAAGGGGTTCCTTTCATTTGGTATCAAGAGCTAATTACGAGCCATGGTGATTGAAACAAGAGGTGGAGCTCAAATCGGAGTTCTCAATGAGAATGTCCAAGGGATTCAACAACAATTGCATGAGCATTCCAATCAATTCGGGTTGATCAATGTGAAATTGGATCGAATGGAGAGCAATTTCGGTGAGTTCAAAGCGACACTTTGTGGTTTTCAATCTACACTTTCTAGTTTTCAATCCATGATGGAGGAGAGGCTGCCCAAACCAGCCGAAATGAACCATCAACCTCAAGCTGGTCGGAATGTCAACCATGCTCCAAGTTCAATTCGGGTGCAACCTAGTTTTGGTGAGCAATTGCCAACTACTCCTCCAAGCATTCATAGGCTTCCAATTGGGGCTAAGGAGAGGAATGCCTTATCTATGAGAGCTCCAAATCATGAGGAACAAACAATGGTTCAACCCGAGCCACAAAGAGAAGCACAATTGGGTCAAGGTGGAAAATGGAGCAAAATAGACCAATTGTTGGTAAGCAACCTTCAATTTTTGAACCTATTGAGCCAATTCCAACGAGGGCTGAATCAAGGAATGTTAGACCTATTTCAAGATTTTGAGCTCCAAATCATGAGGTACATTTCAATCCCAATCAGCCACGGTTTGGCATGCCTTATGATGATCCATTTGAACCAAGCACTGCGAAAAAGGCTCAATGGAGGTGTATTTCTCAACCCGATTGTAGAATCATTGTGTGGTTCGAGTAATGCAAGGCCTCCACCATCTTTTGAAGGCCAATGTGGGCTGTATGGTGAAGAATATTGGCATGAGAAAAGGCTTCCAAGGCAGCAAGGGCAGCAAGGGCAGCAAGCACAGCCACAAAGGCATGCTAGTCAAGCTAGGGAACCAAGGAATGCTCCATGGCCTCAAGGTGATGTTGTAGAACCTTGGTATGATCATGGAGGGGGCAAAGGCAATTGGGGAAGAGCAAGGAACTATCAAGGACCTCAAGATAGAGATCCTTATGGAAAGAATCAAGATCCACTCCAAAGGCAACAAGGAAGGCAAGCAAGGGAGCCGAGAGCAATGAAGCTTGAATTTCCAAGATTCAAGGGAGGTGATCCTACTTCTTGGATGTTTAGAGCAATTCAATATTTTGAATATTATCAAGTCCATGATGCTTCAAAGGTAATGCATGCTTCTTACCATTTAGATGATGATGCATTGATATGGTTTAAAAGTTGTGAGCATGATTTAGGTTGTTGGGATAATTTTGCTAGAGCAATTCAACTTAGGTTTGGGCCTCCTAGCTATGATGATCCTATGGAGTTATTGATTAAACTAAAGCATGTTAATTCTATTGAGGAGTATAAGGGGCTGTTTGAGTCACTTAGCAATAGGAATTAGGAATTTGTCAAGCATGCATAAACTAAATTGTTTCATGAGTGGGTTGAAAGATGAAGTGAGGTTGGCAATCAAGATGCAAGGGCCAAGAACCTTGGGTGAGGCCTATGCATTGGCTAAAATTCAAGAGCAATACCTAGCTAATGTCAAGACAAGCACAAGGCCTAGTTGTGAGGCAAACAAGGACAATTGGGAGCAACATAGTTCTCAACAAGTTGCTGCCCAATTTGGTCCCAAAGTTGCTGCCCAAATTGTTCCCAAAGTGGCTGCCCAAATTGATCCTAAAGTGGCTGAATGTGATCCAAAGGTGGCTGCCCAAATTGTTCCCAAAGTGGGTGCCCAAATTGATCCTAAAGTTGCTGAATGTGATCCAAAGGTGGCTGCCCAAATTGTTCCCAAAGTTGCTGCCCAAATTGATCCTAAAGTTGCTGAATGTGATCCTAAGGTAGCAAATGGCCAAGTAATAAGAACTTTGGGTGAATGCAAAGAAGTGAAGTTCAAGATGCAAGGCTTGCACTTGAAATTGACTTTCAACTTGCTAGAATTGGGAGGATATGGCATAGTATTGGGTACCCAATGGTTGGGCACACTTGGGGTGAGTAATTGGGACTTCAAGAAACCTTGTGATGGGGTTCATGCATGAAGGAAAGAAAGTGTGGCTGCAAGGGTTGAAGGACAAACCCAACTTGATAGAAGGTAGCAAGGACTTCAAGGGGAAGGCTACCATGAAGGGACTACTCCTTCAAATTATGCCTTGTGAGTTGGTTAGCATACAAGAAGTGATTTGTGTTCCAATCCGGGAGTTAGTAGAAGAATCTCCTCAAATCCTTGAGGAACCCGAGGGTTTGCCTCCCAAGAGGAACCATGAGGACCAAATACTACTCAAGCATGAGACTAGCAAGCTTGCAGGGCTTCTCCAACCCCTTGGCATACCTCCTAGGCCGTGGCACTCCATTAGTATGGACTTTGTGGAAGGGATGCCCACTTTTTGCAAGCTTGAACTACCCGAGGGGGCTTGTATACATCCAGTTTTTCATGTGTCTTTCCTCAAGGCTAAGTTGGGGGAGACTATCACTCCTATATCAAGGCTTCCACCCACGGATGCATTGGGTCATTTGGCTCCTCAACCAGCAAGGATCCTTGAGACACCGACCATCAAGAAGAGAAGACTTCCTGTAGTGACAAAAGTGCTTGTGCAATGGGAAGGGGAAGATCCGGATGATGCTACATGGAAGCTCTTGTTCAAGCTCCAAGAAGACTACCCACACCTTGTGGGCAAGGTGTTTTAGATGGGGGGGGCAATGTTAAGACCCCAACCATCCCACATCCGTGGGTATGCTTACCCTAGCCACTAAGGCACGGATTGGTTAGCTTAAACATTTGAGTAAACATGTATTAGTTTATATTCATGATTAGTAAGGTCCAAGCTAATCAAGCTTGTACCTTGTTAGTTAATTAGGTGCATTGGGGGTCTAGTACATTCCTAGGCTTTAACCCCTTGTACTTAATTGTTAGAGATCCTAAGGTTGTACCTTGGTTGTGCATGAGAAATGCATGACCAACTCAACCAATGAGAGGAGAGCATGGCTTGGCCAATGAGAGGGGAGTATGAGAATGCATGACAAATGCATGATCCTCTTGGCCAATGAGAGGAGAGCATGGCTTGGCCAATGAGAGGGGAGTATGAGAATGCATGACAAATGCATGATCCTCTCGGCCAATGAGAGGAGAGCATGCTTGACCAATGAGAGGAGTGCATGAGATATTATCTCTCCCACTCCTCCATTGTTGCGAATTATCCAAATAACTCCATTGTTACTCATAGGATTCTCTCTAGGAGATTAGATACATTAGTTGATAGAATTCAATAAGAATTAGTAGGTTTTCTTCACAAATCCAAGGGGATCCATCCTATCGGATTGGATTGTTCAAATTGTGTGTTGTTTGTGTGTGATTGTTGAAGGGAGATTGAGGGCTTTAGAGAGACAAACCAAGGGGTTCCTTTCATTAATGAAAGGAACCCCTTGGTTTCTCTCTCTAAAACCCTCAATCTCCCTTGAACATTCTCATTGAGAACTCCGATTTGAGCTCCACCTCTTGTTTCAATCACCATGGCTCGTAATCAGCTCTGATACCAAATGAAAGGAACCCCTTGGTTTGTCTCTCAAGATCCCTCAATCTCCCTTCAACAATCACACACTCAAAACACACAATCAAAACACACTTTGAATAATTCAATCCGATAGGATTGATCCCCTTGCATTCATGAACAAAACCTATTAATTCTTATTGAATTCTACCAACTAATGTATCAAAGCCCTTAGAGAGAATCCTATGAGTAACAATGGAGTTATTTGGATTCTTGAGCAACAATGGAGGAATGGGAGAGATAACCCACAATGGGCTTTGTCATGCACTCCTCTCATTGGCCGAGATAGAGCATGAACTCCTCTCATTGGCCGAACTACATGCACTCCTCTCATTGGTTGAGCTAAGTCATGCATTTCTCATGCATTCCTCTCATTGGCCAGCTCATGCTCTATTCTCATTGGTTGAGCTAAGTCATGCATTTCTCATGCATAACCAAGGTACAACCTTAGGATCTCTAATAATTAAGTACAAGGGGTTAAAGCCTAGGAATGTACTAGACCCCCAATGCATTATATTATATAATATAATTCCGTACATAAACCCATATTTTAATATTATTTTATCAAATTCAACATTTTTTATTAAACAAAAATTAAATTAAATTAAAAACAAAAAAACCAACCAAATTTGAAAAATCTCTCTCTCCACATTCGCTTATACGGAGGCTACCTCCGCCGTTGCTTCACCTCGTCCGGCCTCTTATCGCAAACCATCAGACACAGAAGCCACCATCAACTCGGGGGGAGCGAGCATCGCGAAAGTGAGAAGAAGAGTGGGATTTTGGTCTGGCGACCGAGACCGAGACCGAGAGCCGAAGCTCTGAACCAGAACCCAATGTGTCAGGTTTCATACAAAGATTATTCTGAACAGAAAACCCAATTTTGGAGAAGCTTCTACTCCATCGATTTATATGTAAATTTCCATAGTTTGTAAACCATGAAGACGAAGACGAAAGCTGTTCTCAGTGCAGAACCACTTTCAGTCCACCTCATCTCAGGGTTGGGCCTTGCCCTAACACTCTTTCTCGCCCACAATCTCTACTCCATCAATCTCGTCTCTCACCCTTCTCTCACTCTCTTTCTCATCTCGGTAAACCCCTCTCTCTTATTATAATTTCTTCTTCTTCTTCTTCTTTTTCCTAATATTTTTTTTTTTTTTTTCCTTTTAGGTTATTCAGTGCCCAATTGTACTTCTATTCTGCAGTCGCTACCGAAAGAATCGCGAACGTTGCTCGGTAAAATCCAAATTCTTGAGTTTTGGTTATGATTTTTTAATTGTGATTTAAAAAACTTTTTTGTTTTTGTTTTTGTGTTTTGCAGTACTTGAAAGCTGTGGGACGAGGCTTACTTGGACTTCCTCTCGGTTAGTCTTGCCCTAAATTTGAATACATTTGTAAATATTCCATTAGTCCAAGATTTGATATTGAGAATGAAATCATGTGAATCCTTACTTATCAAAAAACAAAAAAAATCATGTAAAATTGTGCTATATATGTGTGATTATGAGGAACCCAAATTGTAACTTGACTAGTCATTTTTGGGTATAAGCATAGATGTGACCACCGTGTCCAAGCATTAATTCAGGATTTTGTTTGGGTATGGTATTCAGTTAATTAGGCTTTGAGTAATGTCATGTCCTTCATTTGTTTTAAGAGGTTGTGCATTGTCTTTAAAATTTTATTTACTTTGATGTGTGGTAATTCAACATTTTAGATGGATATTCATTATAAAATTAAGCCCTAATTAACTTGACAAGTTTGGACAATCTAAATATGGTTTTAAATGGATATTAATGTCTAATTATTCCATGTTTTGACTATAAATGTTGGTCTCTGATACTCTAGACTGTTACACTAGTGTCCACAACAATAAAGAAATTCAACCTTAGTACTAAAATCTGTAACATTAAGTGTGTTCATCACTGTCATTTCAATCGATTTAATTAACTGACAGTTTGTGTATATGAGGCTTTTACATACCATAGTACTTGAACGAAAATCATACACCAGAAGAACATCTTCTGATCACTACACCTTGATGAAGATTTTGTACCATTTTTCTGTTGCCCACTTGCCCTGGCTAGTGCATCATCACCGAAGGGATAACCTATCTTAAACCAGTCTGGTTGGTTTGTTGTTTAGCAAAGGTAGAGCACCTGAGTCACCCAGCTAAGGAACTATCTATGGTGACATTATTTGAAGTTATGTCATCCAGAAGATACTAATTGTTTAATGTATTTCATGATATTTTCAATTTGAACAGTACCTTATTCTTAAATCTTTTTTTTATTTTTTTTAAATTATAATTTTTTTCCTTAAGTTAGTTTCTTCTCTCTCTTTGTCTATTTTATGTGTTGAGGAAAAAAGGAAATATTATGTTGTGTTTCTACTATGTAGGGGCTCTAGTAAATGCTTTGGGAGCTATTGCATTGGGCGCACCTGTTGGCACTCAGTATGTTCAATAGACTTTGTTTTTATTACTTCCTTCGTCCTAAATTGTTGGTCCCATTTAGAAAACGCAACTTTTTAACGGAACATCATTTCATTTCTTTTCTCTTGAGTAAATGGATAGATGTTTCCAAAACTACCCTGAAACAAATTTTTTCAAACATTTGAACTACTATAAAAAATTTCATCTTTCCCAAAATTTGCTCCAAGTAATTTTTGGAGTAATATTTTCAGAAGCCAAATCCTAGTTCAAATCTACTATTCAAATCAAATTTCAAATACAAGAAAAACTCTATTGGCACCAAGCAATAGTTTAGAGAAAAATATCAGCGGTATTATATTGCCTATAAATTTAAGAATCTGTATTCCAAATCTTTGACCAACGCAACCTCTCTTTATTATGGGGTTTCCTTGCCAACACAAAATTCTACACATGCATTGCCTCCTCTCCTCAATCCTTATCTGTCCAAACATAGATGAATGACTTGCTAGAAACAAACTTTTAGAAGCCCAAATCAAAAAGAAATTTTTCCGATGCAGGAACAAAAAGCAATCTTTGAAACATTGCTCAATCAAAGTAATGGAAAGTCAAGCACCTTTGATGCAGGACAGCCTAGGCTTCACCACCTAGAGCAACCTGAACAACTTGGAATCATCACCAAGCCGAGATTTTCAAAAGAAAATACTTGTTTTAATTTCAATAATAATTGTCTGATTAAGATGAAAATCACCTGGAGCCTTTTATATCTTCCAGAAATACAAGAGTATGTTTCCACTAAAATACTCAACTACGAAGAGATAAACTTAAGCTGAGTGAATAAATATCCCTAGAAAATCTGAACGAAAAGAACATATAACATTGTGTTTGCACCACTCTTTTAGGGTGGGAGAGACTTGACCCTGTCAAGTAAAATAAAATTTCTTTATTACTTATCAAAAAAGGGCTGGATGGTCCTGTAGCCAATCATGTAATATCCAATGAACCTCCATGATCAAGCCACAAGGTGAAAACAATTGGAAAAAAATGTGGAAAAGCCTCTCAACATGAGAAATTTATTGCTGGTGAAAATAAGAATGACATGTACAATGGCCATTTTGAATATTGGATGAGGGTGGCATGTGCAATGTAGGCTTCTTTTTGATTAGTTATTCTGAATATTGTAACCGAAAAAAAGTGTTATGTGAAGTCCCTATATTCATGCCCCATTTTTCCAGGCATATGCTGTTTTGTTTTTTTAATGCTCTTGGAATAAATTAGGGGCATAATAGGATGGTTTTGTCTTTTAAAACGGTACTAAATTTTAACCTCAACGGGTTAGCCTAGTGGTAGGACGAGCCGTAATATGTATTTAAGGAAGTGTAAGTTGCGAGTTTAACATCCCATGATAGCGTGGATCCCTTTGGGGCCACCCCCAGGGCCATTGTGCGTAGTAATTACCCGGTGCGTGTGGGGATGAGGGTTTGCACATGCGTATGGGATTAGTCGGGGAGAAGGTTCGGATACCCATGTTATCAACAAAACGGGAACTAAATCTTGGGACTATCCTAAACTGGAATACCTGCCCAACAATTTGGGATGGAGGGAGTTGTATACTTCCGCAAATAGAAGTTACAGTTGAGGTTGGATGAAAATAGTTATACACCCTGCTGTTCCTTTGCAAAACAAGACCTTTTGTCATCATTGTCTCCGGGTTCTTGTTCACCTTTCACTTTTTGGAATATTTTCTATCTTTTAAACATCTAATTGAAAATAAAGTAAGACCTATAAAGGTGGGTAGGTTGTGACTGTTCAACCTCAGCTGTGAATTATGTTTTCAGAATTATGAAGAGTGAAACATATGTAAATGATCCTTATATCTAACCTATTGCCAATTTGATAACTTATGGACTCTCATTTTTCAAATTTTTGATTGAAGATTTAGTTATATTGCAAGCATGGGTTGATTTTGTTTCACTCTTGTTGGACACAGGTACTTTTCACAGACCATTAATTGGTCTATTATGATGTCATTGTTCACAGTAAGTATACATCATAAGCTTCCCTGCTTTACAGTGTTGACCTTCCATACTTTCAGAGTATTTGGATTTGAATTCCTTCACTTCTTATTAAACTTTAATATCTGTGTTCTATCTCATTTAATAATGTCTGATTATTATCCTCTTCTTAAGGTAAATGACCTTATTGGGATTAGACTATTTACATCTATGATTTATGGAATCTCCTCTTTTCTTTTTTACTTTTAATTTTTTAATTTTTTAAAATTTTTTTTTAATTTTTTTTTACGTTTCTGCTCAATGTGCTACTTTTTCTGCTCTAGTTCTCCTCATACTTGAAGTTTACCATTTTTTTCATACTATGCCTCTTACAAGTTTATTGCTTTTTGGGTTTTGGCAGATTGTGCCTGCAGCTTGTGTGTTTGGGTCATCGTGGAAGGATTGGCAACGTATATTTGCTAATACAAAGTAAGTTTCTGATCACTACTTGGTTTCTTGCTGTTTAGTTTAGCCAATGGGGCTTATGTTTTTGTTGTTATTTCTAGCTGGAGTAGATATTTGACAATGAATACTAGTTTGCATATTATGTCAATTTCAGATATTTATGTGCAAATATGAGATCTAAAATCTAAAGTATTTCACTTGTAGGCCAATTGGATCTGTAGATTTTATAATTTGCCTCTCAGCTCATGGAGCTGTTATTGGTGCTTGGCTTGGGGCTTGGCCTATGCCACTTGATTGGGAAAGGCCATGGCAGGTACTGCATTCACCTTTTTTGTTCCTAATTGACTACTGTAAGCATTGTTTTCTTTTCTATTTCTATTGGGGGTAAGACAAATTTTTGGCAAAAGTGTTGTTTTCGTCCCTAAACCTTGCATGTAGTTTGTTTTTCGTCCCTGAACTTTGAAAAAGTTCATTTTACACATGAATTTCGTCATTTTAAAGAAAAGTTAAGGGACGAAAAACGAACTTTTTCAAAATTCATGGACAAAAAACGAACTTCATGCAAAGTTTAGGGATGAAAACAATAGTTTACCCTAAATTTTTTTTCCTTTTTTTTTTTTTTTTTTTTTTGCTGCTTGTGAAGATAATCATAATTATTTTCTTCTGTTGTTTCCACTTATAATTATTCATTGTGGAAAATACTTTTTATTTGTTTATTATTATTATTATTTTTTTGTCTATGATCTGAAATCTAAGTCTCCTTTGATTTTTTTTTTTTTTTTTCTTCACTGAATTATTTAGGCAAGTTTGCTCTACATTCATCTTAATAGTTTGCACTTTATTCAGTGAGTATATATTGTTGCATTAGTCTTTATTTCATTTTATTAGTTAATATTGTTTATAAGTAATACAATTCAACCCTAGTACACAGGACTTTATATCTTCATTGTCTGATCATTCAAAAACCTAATTCTGATCTACTCCCAAGTCCTTTTTAACGTAGCATCTTTGTCAGCAAGAGATCTCCTATGTTGTGTAAGATTGTGCTATTAATGAATGCATGCAAAATATTTTAACAATGTTTGTGATCCCAATTGTGAGCTCACTTTCTCAAGGAGAAAAAATACACGAATAATGCTAGGAAGCCTATAGTGAATAATATGACACAATAAATTTCCAGCCTCCATCAGAATAGCAATCATATGAAAATATGGTTTTTGAATCATTCACATTTTCTACCCATCCCCTGTCGGGTCATGAAATTTGCCCACTCTTTTGGAGCATTGTGTCCGATTTTACCCTTAAAGGGTAATACAATTGGCTACGACCATGGCTCGTGAAGTGAAGGTCACTAGTTCAAATTTCTTCGTCCCCATCTCCTTGGGGGCCAAAACTCACTTTTTCTAAAAAATTGTGTACAATTTAACTGCAGGATCAGTGGTCCTTGGTTCTTTGGTGGATATAAAGAGTACTAGTGCTACCCTCGTCACATCAATGTGTATCTTTTTTTGTGCTACTTTTGTTTGCTTGTACATCTTAATAATCAAATTTGGTCCTTTGAGCAGTTAAATTGACTGTTCACACCTCCAAATTTTTATTTTTATTTTTTGTTGGATGTACGATTAATGGGGTTGATCTTTTGTTTAGGGGTCTTTTTATTCTATTTGAAATTTAGCCATCAATTGGGAGATCCGATTGAGTCGAGGAACCAATGATAAGTTTCTCTTTCTTCTTCAAAATGACTTTAGGATTTAGGCTGAAGTGCTTGCATCACTTTTGTATTAAACTCATGGATTTTGTTTTGTATTAAACCTTCATAATGAATTCACATAATAAATCGCTTCAGAGAGTCCAAAGTAGGGTAACATAATTAAGTAGGATAGCAGCACACCAGGTATCTTTGTTTATCCTTGAAAGAGTTTTAAGACATCATTTCATGGGCAGATGAGTTTCCCGCCAAATATCAGTTCAAGGACAGATTAGGTTGAGATACTTCTGAACTTGCTTGATATTTAGTTGTGGTAAGAAACTTTATAAATCTTGCCATGTAACATTGAGCAGTAACAAGTTATGGCACACTCTGTTTATGTTGTTTCTTTCATTTCTTTGTATCATCCATCTCGATTGATGATGTGTTTATGCTTTTGTGTGTTATATGTTCTTACTGAGCCTGAAATATTTGTCCTTATTTAGGAATGGCCCATTTGTGTGAGTTATGGAGCAATGGCTGGGTACCTGGTTGCCATGGTGGCATCATTTGGCTTTGTCCTTGTGCGTGGTAGATTGCAGCTTATCAAACCAGACTAAAATGCAAACTCCCAATCGTTATGAACTTAACAGATACATGCAATTTTGCAGAGATTCCCCCCTCCCTATGTTTATATTTTTTTTGGGGGGGTACATCTATTGACATGCACACTTACTTTTATTTTTTATTTTTTTAACGATGTTGCACTAAGAACCCTTGAACTAACCCTCATCTATTTTCTTTGCTAATTTGGTACAACTTTGATACTGTACCAAATAAGCTTCTTTTGTCAATGCTAGACTGCTAGTCTATTTTTAAAGTCTCACGTATGCCTAATCTTTTGACGTCAAATTGTGAAAAAAAGTGGAGCCTCAAGAAAAGACCCATCCCAAATTTCAAATGAGATGAAGATCCCATCATCATGTGCCTTACAAAATTATGATAATTGTGATTTGGTGAGGTAGGGTGGAACAAGCTATATTTTAGGTTCAAACTTTTGCCTAGAATTGACGAATTTAGGTGCAACATAGTTCTCACTTCTCTCTCTCTCTCTCTCTGTATGTTTTCTTGTAGAAGAATGCTTCTGTTCATATCCAAGCAACTTCCCTCTAACTCCCATTGTACTTGGTTAATTATGAATATGTGTAACATGCACATCTAATCTCACCGATGTACAGATTCCAAGTTCAGTCCTACAATAGGAGTTTATGTTATGGGGCACCATGCCTTGAAAGCCAAGCTTGGTTATGTGTGTAGACAAGAGGAGAAATATAGAGAGAGATAGAATTAAAACATTTAAATGTAAAAACATTAAATACAGTTAACACAGTAAATCAATTAAATGTAATTTTGACCAGTCATGAATTTGAAATTTTGAATATTATTTAACTTTGAAATACTTGTATGCAAGCTTGGAGTTATCTTGAATTGAAGGTTACACAGAGATGAAAGAAAGAAAGAAAGAAAGAAAGAAAGAAAAAGGAGGGCGACAAGATACTGCTAGAGATGATTCGATGGTTTCTTTTACAAGGGAAGTTCAATTTCTTATAGCAGCTTATTTTTGTTTCTTTCTCCTTTGGTATGACCTATGTTCTCACAAACGACGTCGCCTAATGATGTAAATGATTAGTGGTTGCACGTCTAGACCAGTTTTGGAAGACATGTAAATAAGAAAGACAAACTCAGAGTGACAATGTGTTGTTGGCGAAAGCCTCTCGATGTTTAAGTTAGAACTTGGAATGGAGTTTGTAATCTCTATAGAGTTTTGTAGATTTTTTTCATACCTTGGTGATGGTGACGGCCGGTGTTCTTTTAGGGCCATGACTGTTATTTTCGTGATATTTATCACCCTGTCATATGGTCATAGATTTGCCTCGTTGGAAATCAGAGATGGATTCATCGGGTCATGTGTTCACCATTAAAGTGGTGTCATAAACTAGCGTAACTGCCGCAAAAACCTAGCCCTTCTGAAAAGGTCATCTAAAACCTTGGGTCGTTTCTCGTTTGCTTCTCCGCATCCTTCGTCTATTGACATTTGGACAAGGAACTTAGGATGATGACAATTGTACGATCTTTATCCCATTAAACCCCATTTCCCTATTTTATTTTCAAGTGGAATTTGATAGAAATGCAATATTTGTAGTAAAATTCTTATATATCAAATACAGGGAAATTATTTGATATCTCAAAATAAGAGCAAAATTGTGAAAAGATCAAAGCCTATAAAGATGTGTCTAAGGAAAGCCATCAATTTGTATGTTTAGTATTGGATAAATTTTTTCTACCATCTAACCTAATTAAACAAATATGCTTGGATTAATGCTACTTTCTATCCATTGAATATCTCATAAGGGCCATCAAAATTATAGCTTGAATGTCAACCGCATCTCTCATTCTGTCCTTGAAGTATTCCTATTCTAGAAGACTAACCATACTTAATGGCCTCAGACACATCACACGCTGACACAAGTTGCACTTGTTGGACAGAAACATGAATATGTCAACTGAATCTCTCATTCTCTCCAAGTTTGAGCACAAAATGTCAACTGCCTTTCTCCGTCTGTGTGTGCCATCATGATTAGAATACTAAAACGTCAACACACACGTGTGATGCAACAAAATTTCATCCTGAAGTTTAAAATGCGCATGTCCTACAAACAAGAAGAATGCCATCCACTAATCTTTCCCACCAATTCTTTTTTTATCATATCTGTGGGTGAATGTCTACTCACCATGGTTACAAAAAACAATGGAAAAGATAGAGATATTCTTTTAGTCCTATTACAAATCATTGCCTCTACTGAATGTTTGTTCCCAAAAGATCTGTTTCCACCTTCAGATTCCCTCAATTGCCTCTGTTATTTTCCTAGTACTTTTCATTAAAAAGGCTTTCAAATCATGATTTGGAACAATGGATCGCCAATGTAAATAACAAGCAGTAAAATGATCACAATGACCTGAGAATCAATTACTAGCTTTGTCACCAAAATCAGACAGTAGGATGATCACAAAGATACAGACTGTCCGAATCCTTGACTTCCCAAACCAAGCCCATGCACAAATATCATAAAAACCAGCAGCAACTAATTAATGATGAAAGTTTTACACTAGTACATTGTTGTGTTTACCAGGAAAAGCAAGCTAACCATGCACAAATATATCAAAAAGCAGCATATATACAGAAGGTTAACAGCATACAACAGTCAAATTTTTCCTGGTATACAACAATTAAGCCTTCCTCTTTTTTTTTTTTTTTGGGTCCCCAAAAGTAAAAGAGACCAAAAGTCTTTTAGCTCTTTTTTCCCCTCTATATATGAAGAACATCAAATGGTTACAACAATCTCAGCTGTCTTATTTTTCTAGAATCTCTAGCAGCTCATGCTTGAACAGGTCAAGACTAGGGTCATCTGATTGGTATTTCCTTGGCTTCTGCTCAAATCATTTGCTTCTATGACCACTCTCTGATTGGTATCCATACTCTCTTCCTGGGTCCCCTTTCCTTTCTTATCCTTCTTATAGTCAAATTCAAAGGAGGAGCACTAGGGCCTGCATTCCAATTTCAATTTCGTGTTAGAGGCAGGCTTCAGTCCCCCTGACTCTTCATACTACTACTTTCATTAGTTTATTATTATGAAGCAATGTGAAAGTAGGAAAAGGAGAGGGGATTTCCAATAATCTCCAGCATGATCTTCATTGAATCCTTAATCCTTCTTTTACTTCTACACCAACAACATTTGGCTTTAACATCTGGTTATATATTGTTAGGCCATCACAACCCACCTGATCACTCTCTTCTTACAGATAAGGCTGCTCTCTTGGCATTCAAAAAAACCATAATCCATGATCCCAATTCCACCCTTGATAACTGGGATGAGGCTGTTGATGTGTGCAACTTCACAAAGGTGAGATGCGACAAACACCACCATCATGTAGTACGACTCATACTGAATGAAACTCAACTTGTAGGGCTGCTTTCCCCCTTCCTTTCCAATCTCACACGCCTTCGTATACTAGTGTTTATTGGCAATCACTTGTTTGGAAATATTCCACCTGAATTTTCCTCCCTTAGACATCTCCAACTCCTCCGAATTGAGGGGAACAATCTACAAGGTACAATACCAGACTCCTTAGCCCTTCTTTCCCAACTTACTACACTAAATATTAAGCAAAACAATATAAGTGGTACAATTCCACCTTCCATCTTCTCCAACTGCACTTTGTTAGGTAACATAGACTTCTCCAACAACAACCTCATGGGAAACATTCCAGAAGAGATTGGAAATTGTCGAGTTCTATGGAACCTCAATTTATATGACAATAAATTTACTGGACAGCTTCCTTTCTCTTTAACCAATGCTTCTTCATTCATGTACAACATAGATGTGGAGAACAATCTTCTTACTGGTGAACTTCCTTCAAAGATTGTAGGGAAGCTTCCTGGACTTGGGGCTCTTCATTTATCATATAATTGGATGGAAAGCACCAATCTTGATCCATTCTTCGTTGCACTACGAAACTGCACCAGTCTAGTGGAGCTTGAATTGGCTGGCATGCACCTTGGGGGAAGATTGCCTATTTCCATCGGCCAACTTAGTACCTACCTAGAAACATTGTTACTACAGGAAAACCAACTCTTTGGGTCAATACCTCCAAATTTAGCCGATCTTTCTAATCTTTTAGTCCTGAACCTGACATCCAATCTTCTAAATGGAACCATACCAGCTGAGATCAGTCAGTTATCAAGCTTGCAACAACTTTTCTTATCACACAACCTCTTCACCAGTGAAATTCCTACAGCATTAGGCAAGTTTCCTCACCTGGGTCTGCTAGACCTATCACACAACAAATTCTCTGGTGAAATCCCTGCAATTCTAGGAAATTTGGTTCAAATAAATTATCTGTTTCTGAACAACAACCTTCTCTCAGGAATGATACCTCCCACTTTGGGACACTGCACAGACCTCAACAAGCTTGACTTGTCATATAATAGATTGACAGGGAGCATCCCTCCAGAATTGGCAGGTATACGCGAGATCAGAATTTTTATAAATCTTTCTCATAATCATCTTGAAGGGCCTTTGCCAATTGAGCTCAGCAAGCTAGAAAATGTGCAAGAGATGGATCTCTCTTCAAATAAACTTACCGGAAGTATCTTTCTTCAGATATCAAGCTGCATTGCATTGAGAATGATAAATTTCTCAAACAACTCTCTTGAAGGACATCTTCCAGAATCCTTAGGCGAACTAAAAAACCTCGAATCCTTTGATGTTTCAGGAAACCGATTATCTGGAATGATTCCAATAAGCATCAATAAAATTCACTCACTCACCTATCTAAATCTTTCCCTTAACGACTTTGAAGGAATGATTCCCACTGGTGGAATCTTCGATTCACTATCAAACATGTCATTCTTGGAGAATCACCAACTCTGCAAGCCAATCAATAGCAGCGTCGCTGGCATTCCAATTTGCTCTCATAAGAGACGTTGGTTTCATTCCCCTGTGTTCTTGATTATATTCATTGTGGTCATATTCATATCAGTATTCTTATCAACGATATGCTGTGTGATTGGATTTCGGCGTGTTAGATTAATTATTCAGTCTCAGCAGACTCAAACAGTCAGACAACCAACTACACCAGAACCACTCCACAATATTCCAAGAATGACCCATAAAGAACTATCAGATGCAACAGCAGGATTTGATGAGCAGAGACTAGTTGGGTCTGGTGGCTATGGACGTGTCTATAGGGGAGTTCTTCCAGATGGTACAGCCATTGCAGTCAAGGTGTTACATGTGCAATCTGGAAACTCAACAAAGAGTTTTAACAGGGAATGCCAAGTCCTAAAGAGGATCCGTCATAGAAACCTGATAAGAATTATAACAGCCTGCAGTCTACCTGATTTTAAGGCTCTTGTTCTTCCTTATATGGGAAATGGGAGCTTGGATAGCCGTCTTTATCCACACTCAGTCACAGATTTGCGTTCAGGTTCTTCAGATTTGAGTCTTATCCAGAGGGTCAATATTTGCAGTGATATTGCTGAAGGAATGGCCTATCTGCATCATCACTCCCCTGTCAAAGTCATACACTGTGATCTAAAGCCAAGCAATGTTCTTCTCAATGATGATATGACAGCTCTAGTTTCCGATTTTGGGATTGCAAGGTTAGTTATGACAGCCGGAGGGGGAAATGGGGCAGCTGCTGAAATGGGAAATTCTACTGCAAATATGTTACGTGGTTCTATTGGATACATTGCACCAGGTACAGATTTCTCCCTTGCCTTTGTGTCTAGAAACATTTGTATGAAAAGAACAACTTTTTGACTTGGCATTTAATGTGAATAGACAAATTGATGCATTATAAACTCTATTCAACTCATGTCATGCATTAATAAGAATAGCAATAAAAACAATATTTAATCTAACTTATCTTAACCATAATAGTAACTTGCATTCAGTCTTTTATGTAAATTGCTATGTCTTAATCACCACAGCCTCATATCATTATTATCAGGATCCCACATTTCCTGATTATCTTTACTAAACGTTTGTTGCTTTTCAAAATTTTCTAATGCAGAGTATGGGTTTGGATCGACCACATCTACAAAAGGGGATGTTTACAGCTTTGGCATTCTAGTGCTTGAGATGATGACTAGAAAAAGACCAACTGATGACATGTTTTCTGGCGGGCTAAGCCTGCACAAATGGGTTAAGAGTCACTATCATGGAAGGGTGGAAAGAGTGATAGATCCTTCTTTGGTGAGAGCTTGTAGAGACCAATCCCCGGAAGTGAAGAAAATGTGGGAAGTTGCAATTGGAGAGTTAATGGAGTTGGGTATCCTTTGCACTCAGGAGTCTCCATCTACTAGGCCTACAATGCTTGATGCAGCTGATGACTTGGATCGCCTCAAAAGATACCTTAGTGGAGACACTACCGCAACCTTCGCTTCCTCTCTTGGAATTTCATCTTCCACTCTTGGAATTTCATCTTCCACTCTAGGCGATGACTAACAGTTCCGCTGTATATGTACATTCATGAAAATGGAATTTATTTTCTGGTTTATTGACCATGTAAAAATGTATAAATAACTATTTGTTTGTTTGTTTACGAGATTATGCATTGTAGACACCATATTTTGTATTGACTTATGACTTGGGTCTCCGGCCCCAATGACGAAACAATAAAACACATCCTCAACCACAATATGCCCAAACAACCGAGAGGCTAGATAAAGGGCTAGAACAATGAGGCTTTTGTCTAAACAGTTTAGGCAGATTTCTTTTCTTTGTACTTCTTAGAGTTGAAACAAAAGTTGCCCATGTTTTGGCCCTTAGTTCTAGTAGCTAGGACTTTGCTGAATACTGTGTTGAAGAACTTCCTGGGTTAATTACTCTGCATTTTGTTTTTTCTGATTTAATTACACTTTTAGTCCTTAGCGTTTGTCATATGTATCAAAATGGTTCTCAACATTTTAAACTAGTCATTTTAGTCCTTAACCTCAACTTACTAAGACAAAAAAGTGTAAGCCACCAGCTTCAAGAAAATGAGCAAATGGCGGCACACCTGGCAGCCTCCACGACTCCAAAAAACCAATTGAAGACAAAGTATCTGAATTCGCCTTCTCCTCCACATTCATCTCAAGACTCCAACCTTGAATCATCAGGAACACCAAAATCCCCACTACAATCACCAACACGCTAGGCACCACAACGGACCAACCCCATATGAATTCCACAATCCAAAAGTAATGTTGCCAACTGAGGTATGCGAATTCCAAACCCCTCTTAGATTTCCCAAACCAATTCCCAATTTTGTAATGATAACATTGGGGATTTTACGTGAGCCGTGAGGTTAATTATTTTATTTTTTATTTTTTTGCCATGTTATATTTTTTTGACTTTTTTATGGACCTTTATGACATATTCACCTATTAGCTTT